>JAXIVJ010010232.1:20000-47998 GCA_036785665.1 Chirona hameri
AAAAGCTACATGTTTACCCTGATCAAAGCTATCTGTTGCAACATCGAAAAACTCCAGAATATTAGTTAAACAAGAACGGCCCTTCCTAAAGCAATGCTGTGTATCCTTGATGAGTTCATTTTGCTCCAACGATTCAACAATCTTATCTTTGATGATTGATTCAAGCACCTTGCAGACTAATGAGGTCAGACTAGCCGGTCTATAGTTTTCCTCTTTACTTCTATCTCCCTTTTTATGAATAGGTACAACATTTGCTCTTTTCCAATCAAGTGTAATTTTAGTATCTGCGAGTGATGTCCAATAGTATGGCTAATGGAACTGACAACTCCCTTTCAGATTCTCTTAAAAGTCTAGCATGGATTTCATCAGGTCCTTCTGCCTTGTTTGGCCTTACTTTCTTTAGATATTCTAGAAGAAGCTCACTACTTATGCCACCTAGCTCTCCTATAGTCTCCTCTGTCTCTGGCTCAGGCTGAAGTACTGCAATACTACTCTGGTCCACGATAGTAAAGACAGATTGAAACTGATCATTAAGCACTTCAACCATTTAACTGTCCTTGCTAACTAACACATCATCTACCTTAAATGGACCTATATTTTTGGAAACTGTACTGAACTTATAAAAACTGAAGAAATGCTTACTATCTGCATTACAATGTAGGAGTTCCTTTGCCCTTTTAGCTGCTCTGACCTTTTTCTTAGCTGAATTTCTTGCATTCTGGTAGGCCTTCTGATTTATATCTAGTCAAGATCCCTTCAAAATGACAAATGCACTTCTTTTAGGTTGTATAGCACTCCTTACTTCTGGGGTAAGCCAAACTGGTTTGCCCTTGGTTCTGTTACGTTTGTGCCTGAGGGGTATATGCCGATTCTGAATTTGGCTTAATCTAGCTTTGAAAACATTCCAGGCATCACATGCATCTAAACCTGCCAACTCAACGTTCCATTTTATCTGCGCGAGGTCATTTCTAATGCCATCAAAATCAGCCCGGTTGAAGTTTGCAACCATAAAACCATAAGAAGGTTATCTTTGGGCCTCATTTCTGATGAGATATTGAATTTCACCATATTGTGATCGCTGGTTCCTAGACCTTCACAAATACTTATGGTACTAACTAGATCACTGTTGTCTGAAAATACAAGGTCTAGAATGGAGCAATGTCTGATTGGCTCCGTTACAAACTGATGCATGAAAAGCTCCTCTTCAAATATTTGCCTATACAACCTACACTCATTTGTTTCCTCTGCTATACTTTCGTATCCTCTTAAAGGAAATAGTTCACCTTCAACATTAGTTTTAAACTGAGATAACAGTTTGGTAGCCCGTGTTGGGAAACCCCTATCGCAAGTTTTCTTGACTGAAAAGACTCTCCAGCCTAATTTTAAAAGAAAAATTGCGAAGGAATGCGGTGCTGGCGAAAGAACTAGTACTGAAGTACTGGTTCTAGCCCGGGCAGAGGCTATACCATCAGCCAATCAGCTTGCAGCTAGTGCTAGCAAGCGAACCGCCGGCCGCCGGTTGGCACATCTCCAATGCGAGTCTATCCTTGCGCGACTACTTTCGAATCTGATTGGCTGAACCATTTTTTACATTCGCGTGACGTCAGGACTCTGACTCAGAGAGTATGCATATAGTTTTGATAAACAATACAAATTTACGGCCTTATGTCCTGAATCGGCGCGATATAAGGCCATTTTTGTCAGTATAAAAAGAAATTGTATTACAAAATATAATTAAATCGTGTTTGTTAAAAAAAAATCCAAGGTTATCTATTTCCTTTAAGTTAAAATCTCCCATAATAAGACACTGAGCCCAAAAGTTTCTACGTATTTCCTCACAAATATTTGGTCTGTTTCAGCTTGGGAGTTCCTTGGAAGATTCCCTGCTGGTCTGTAAAATGCACCTATCCTCAACTTTCCTCTGTTTCCTGTACCAATTTTAATGTCGAGCCAGATTGATTCTACTTCTTTTACTTTACTAGAATCATCAACTCTAGTAGTGCAATACAAGCTATTTACATATACAAATACTCCGCCCCCTGCCGTGATTCTCTGCAGTATGAGAACATGTTATACCCTTGTAACTCGAAATCCTGTAGCCTATCCCTATTATACCCCTCACTAACCCATGTCTCGGTTGCACAAATGATATCAGGCTGTTCAAGGCCAACATAACACTCAAACTCATCAAATTTAGACCTAATACTTTGGGCATTCAGCATCACACATGTGATCTTATACTTTGAGCTGACTCTACTAATTCTGAGGGAATTATGATCTACTGTCCTATTCTGACATGAACTTCTACCAACCAATGCTTACTTCCTGATGCCCTGGTACTAGATCCCCGACCCCCCCCCCCCCCCCCCTCCTACTTAGTTTTCCTGAATGACGCTTCTGTAGGCATCTCCCAAAGCCCTTGTCCCCTCATCCGATAAGTGAAGCCCATCCTTCATATAGTACCTACGTCACTCATATAACTGATGTGTGTATATGTGTGTATATGTGTGTATATGTGTGTATATGTGCATCTGTGTGTATCTGTGTATCTGTGTATCTGTATATATGTGTATATATGTGTGTATCTGTGTATCTGTGTGTATATGTGTGTATATGTGTGTATCGGTGTGTATCGGTGGGTATCTGTGTGTATCTGTGTGTATGTGTGTATATGTGTGTATATGTGTGTATATGTGTGTATCTGTGTGTATGTGTGTATATGTGTGTATCTGTGTGTATATGTGTGTGTATGTGTGTATATGTGTGTATATGTGTGTATATGTGTGTATATGTGTGTATATGTGTGTATATGTGTGTATATGTGTATATGTGTTTATCTGTATATATGTGTATATGTGTGTATATGTGTGTATCGGTGTGTATCTGTGTGTATATGTGTGTATATGTGTGTATATGTGTGAATATGTGTGTATATGTGTGTATATGTGTATCTGTGTGTATATTTGTGTATATGTGTGTATATGTGTTAATGTGTGTATATGTGTGTATATGTGTGTATCTGTGTGTATATGTGTCTATATGTGTGTATATGTGTGTATATGTGTGTATATGTGTATATGTGTATATGTGTTTATCTGTATATATGTGTATATATGTGTATATGTGTGTATATGTGTGTATCGGTGTGTATCTGTGTGTATATGTGTGTATATGTGTGTATATGTGTGTATATGTGTGTATATGTGTGTATATGTGTGTATATGTGTATCTGTGTGTATATTTGTGTATATGTGTGTATATGTGTGTATATGTGTTAATGTGTGTATATGTGTGTATATGTGTGTATATGTGTGTATATGTGTGTATATGTGTGTATATGTGTGTATATGTGTATATGTGTTTATCTGTATATATGTGTATATGTGTGTATATGTGTGTATCGGTGTGTATCTGTGTGTATATGTGTGTATATGTGTGTATATGTGTGAATATGTGTGTATATGTGTGTATATGTGTATCTGTGTGTATATTTGTGTATATGTGTGTATATGTGTTAATGTGTGTATATGTGTGTATATGTGTGTATCTGTGTGTATATGTGTCTATATGTGTGTATATGTGTGTATATGTGTGTATATGTGTATATGTGTATATGTGTTTATCTGTATATATGTGTATATATGTGTATATGTGTGTATATGTGTGTATCGGTGTGTATCTGTGTGTATATGTGTGTATATGTGTGTATATGTGTGTATATGTGTGTATATGTGTGTATATGTGTGTATATGTGTATCTGTGTGTATATTTGTGTATATGTGTGTATATGTGTGTATATGTGTTAATGTGTGTATATGTGTGTATATGTGTGTATATGTGTGTATATGTGTGTATCTGTGTGTATCTGTGTGTATCGGTGTGTATCTGTGTGTATCTGTGTGTATCTGTGTGTATCTGTGTGTATCGGTGTATTGTTGTGTGTATATGTGTGTGTATGTGTGTATCTGTGTATATGTGTGTATATGTGTATATGTGTGTATCTGTGTGTATCTGTGTGTATCTGTGTGTATAGGTGTGTATCTGTGTGTATATGTGTGTATCTGTGTGTATATGTGTGTATATGTGTGTATATGTGTGTATATGTGTGTATATGTGTGTATATGTGTGTATATGTGTGTATATATATATATATATATATATATATATATATATATATATATATATATATATATATATATATATATATATATATATATATATGTGTGTGTGTGTGTGTGTGTGTGTGTGTGTGTGTGTGTGTGTGTGTGTGTGTGTGTGTGTGTGTGTGTGTGTGTGTGTGTGTGTGTGTGTGTGTGTGTGTGTGTGTGTGTGTGTGTGTGTGTGTGTGTGTGTGTGTGTGTGTGTATCTGTGTGTATCTGTGTGTATCTGTGTGTGTATCTATGTGTATCTGTGTGTGTATCTGTGTGTATATGTGTGTATGTGTGTATATGTGTATATGTGTGTATCTGTGTATATGTGTGTATATGTGTATCTGTGTGTGTATCTGTGTGTATCTGTGTGTATCTGTGTGTGTATATGTGTGTATATGTGTGTATCTGTGTGTATATGTGTGTATCTGTGTGTATCTGTGTGTTTATCTGTGTGTGTATCTGTGTGTATCTGTGTGTATCTGTGTGTGTATATGTGTGTATCTGTGTGTATCTGTGCGTATCTGTGTGTGTATATGTGTGTATCTGTGTATATCTGTGTGTATCTGTGTGTATCTGTGTGTATCTGTTCACAGAGCCACTGTCTGCGGGTGCGCCGACCCTGCTGCCGTACCGGAGTACCGAGTCGGAGCCGGCGGCGGAGCTGGAGCCGGCGGCGGCGGCGGCGGCCGATCGCGGAGCCGCCGTCAGTTATCACAGTCCGGCACACCTCCCCGCGGACCCGGGCGCCTCATCCAATATTCTGCTCGGTATGCCCGCCGGCCGCTTTTTATCCGGTTAGCCATGATTTTGAGCAGCGGGTTTGGGCGGCGGCCGCGGGACGCGCGGTTTGGCCGCCGCACCGGACGGATGACAATGGGAACTGCAGCATAGGCGTGCTGCAGGGCTGCGGTGACGTCACTGGAGTACAATGTACATTGTCCGTGTCTCAGATCTACTGAATTATGCCGGGAGCTGGCTGCGGTGACGTAACTGGAGTACAATGTACATTGCCCGTGTCCCAGATCTACTGAATTATGCCGGGAGCTGGCTGCGGTGACGTCACTGGAGTACAATGTACATTGCACGTGTCCCAGATCTACTGAATTATGCCGGGAGCTGGCTGCGGTGACGTAACTGGAGTACAATGTACATTGCCCGTGTCCCAGATCTACTGAATTATGCCGGGAGCTGGCTGCGGTGACGTCACTGGAGTACAATGTACATTGCACGTGTCCCAGATCTACTGAATTATGCCGGGAGCTGGCTGCGGTGACGTAACTGGAGTACAATGTACATTGCCCGTGTCCCAGATCTACTGAATTATGCCGGGAGCTGGCTGCGGTGACGTAACTGGAGTACAATGTACATTGCCTGTGTCCCAGATCTACTGAATTATGCCGAGAGCTGGCTGCGGTGATATAACTGGAGTACAATGTACATTGCCCGTGTCCCAGATCTACTGAATTATGCCGGGAGCTGGCTGCGGTGACGTAACTGGAGTACAATGTACATTGTCCGTGTCCCAGATCTACTGAATTATGCCGGGAGCTGGCTGCGGTGACGTAACTGGAGTACAATGTACATTGCCCGTGTCCCAGATCTACTGAATTATGCCGGGAACTGGTTGCGGTGACGTAACTGGAGTACAATGTACATTGCCCGTGTCCCAGATCTACTGAATTATGCCGGGAGCTGGCTGCGGTGACGTAACTGGAGTACAATGTACATTGTCCGTGTCCCAGATCTACTGAATTATGCCGGGAGCTGGCTGCGGTGACGTAACTGGAGTACAATGTACATTGCCCGTGTCCCAGATCTACTGAATTATGCCGGGAGCTGGCTGCGGTGACGTAACTGGAGTACAATGTACATTGCCCGTGTCCCAGATCTACTGAATTATGCCGAGAGCTGGCTGCGGTGACGTAACTGGAGTACAATGTACATTGCCCGTGTCCCAGATCTACTGAATTATGCCGGGAGCTGGCTGCGGTGACGTAACTGGAGTACAATGTACATTGCCCGTGTCCCAGATCTACTGAATTATGCCGGGAGCTGGCTGCGGTGACGTAACTGGAGTACAATGTACATTGCCCGTGTCCCAGATCTACTGAATTATGCCGGGAGCTGGTTGCGGTGACGTAACTGGAGTACAATGTACATTGCCCGTGTCCCAGATCTACTGAATTATGTCGAGAGCTGGCTTTGCTTCGTTCCTCGAAGCTGCCGTTAAATGGTTTCTAATTCGAAATTATTTGTGATTTTTTTTTCACGGGTTAACCCGGCATTGACTGGGGTCTCAGCCGAACGCCATTGACTGTGGGGGGGGGGCGTTAAACACCCCCTGGTTATCTTCCGAACCAATGATCGCAGCGAGACGCGCAAGGCGGCATTCGAAAGCTCTCAATGAGACAAATCTAAACCATGCTCCAAAATTTCAAAGTGAGGCCATTTGTCTTGTCACGGTCAGGTCAAAAGTCAAAATCACCGTATTTGAGTTTAGAGGTCATACTTTCCATCCTAAGCCTTTTTTACGACCATGATCACCCAAGGTGCTGCCAAAGGTATGATACACATCCCGTATGAGCTAAAGTGAGATTGTTGGTCAAGCGAGACGCGCAAGACGGTGGTCGAAAGCTCTCAATGAGACGAATCTAAAGCATGCTCAAAAATGTCAAAGTGAGGTCAAATGTCAGGTCACGGTCAGGTCAAAGGTCAAAATCGGCGTATTTGAGTTTATGAGCCATACTTTCCATACAAAGCCTTCGATTGCGACCAGTTTCACCCAAAGTGCTGCTAAAGGTATGATACATATCCCGCATGAGCTAAAGTGAGATTGTTGGCCAAGGTCAAGGTCAAGGTCAGGTCACAAAAGGTCACTATGCTCAAAATATCTACGAAAGTCATGCAACACATGTTTTATGAGTTATGTTCCACGTATAATTCGATAGTGATAGTCATTTTACCACCTGACTTCATGTACGTGATGTAAATGTCAATTTCAGGTCAAGTTCAGGTCACCGAAGGTCAACATTTTTAATTGATAAATATACATAAAAAGGCATGAGTTTTGTCTCAGAAAACAGTAGTGCCATTTATTTGTCTGTATCTGGTCAATAAAAGCAACAAAACGCAATTTGTAAATAGGACTTCATGAGTTACCCATACTTTAGATGCCATAAGTCATTCCAAAAGGGTGATATCATTCTGAAATTTGGTATGGTAGTTTCCCATGTGTAGTTTTCTGAGACATATTCCGGCTTTTTTAATATCTTTGAAAAATTGATTTTGTGGGCATTTGCCCACAACAAAAACTTGTTTTAATTTTGGGAGCTCAAAACAAAATTGCTAAATATCCGAGACAGCCATGTCATATCCCTTGCCATTTGCCATCTGTTGACGTATTTGGATTGCATTTTGCTCCAAATATGGCATTTGTACGGTCTGTTACATTTTATCTGATTTTGTGTAAAATTCGTGTGTAGTGACGTCACTAAATTGGCTATAACTCGAAATAGTTCCACTAAATTGCTTTATTTTTTCACAGAAGACGTAAACGTGATTTGGAAGAAGGTATCCGAAGTTTCACGTTGATAGCGCTATTGGTTTTTGAGCTATTACGAAAATTAATCAGGGGGTGTTAAACGCCCCCCCCCCCAGGCAATGGCGGTTTAAGACTTATGGTGCTTCACATTTTCCGTATGGAAGCTCCAATGGATGGGACGAATAAAGGTGTTGTTACTAGTAAATGTTTTGCCGTTCTTTCCCCACTGTGTTTGTCTCGTCGAGGCGCGTCGTCCCATGTACAACATGACTTACCTGGGTCAAACCTGGTGACCTGGTGACCTTGATCTGAGGTCAAATTTTGAAGTTGATCTAACCCGATCACCATTAATATGTTTCGAAGCGTCTTGACGAGAAAAACACGATGGTGTTCAAATTATTGCTCTATGTTCAAGCCATAACAAGTGATTTACGAAAAACATTTGGAAGAAAATGTCATCGTGACGTTTGGTGACCTCTGGAGCCTAAACTATTGACCTGAGCTAAAATTTGTGGGCACTAATTGGGATGGTATTGTTACAGAGCTTCCGATTGTTTTTCCGTTTATTCTTAGTAATCACAGTTCCCGAGATATTTGGTATTTCTGGAGCAAAGTCCAGTACTTGGAAAATTTGACCTTTGATGATCTCTGGTGACCTCAATATTGACCTGAGCCAAACAATGCCGGAAGTACCTTGGAATGACCTTGTCGAGAGCTTTCGAACGTTTTTCCGCGTCTTTCTAGCCCTTTCAGTTTTCGAGTTAGTTTGGGGTCATTTGCCCCCCCCCCCCCCTCCCCTTCCACCAAGGCAACTGAAGTTGTCTCAGAGGCCCACCGGGGCGCGGGTTAATCTTTACCCTAGCCATATATCCTCGGTAGCTCTCAGTGACGCCTGTAAGTGCTGAATGTGTTGACACGAAGTAACATACGGCCATGTCGCCCCGTCTTCGGCGGCTAAGATGCAAAGCTGGACGGCGGTACCCACTACCCAATAATCCCCGCTCCTCTGTCAGCCCCCGCCGGAGCCAGCTCGATTCGACAGCCTGTTCGACGCCGCCGCTGCTGAAGTATTGCATTCTTTTCGCGACCACTGGTCCAGGCACTTCCAACAGAACCTCGCAATTTGAGCGACGCGATTTGCATGCGTGAAAAATACTGCTCAGAGTCCACGCAATCAATCACTCGCGAGATTGGTGCGTGGTTACTGGTTGCTATGCACCACTTTGATCAATGGAAATTCGTTCGTGGCTTGATGGACTTGCCGTATTTTTGCAAGGCAGTAAACGATGATCGTAAAGTTCTTTCATACTTCATGCTGTGCTTTCATGCTGATCTGAAGAAATTCATCAGGCTCGAAAATCAGGAAAGCCGAACAAATATTTCAAAGGAAATTAAACGGTACAACGAAGAGAGAATTGTCGCACTGGAAAATTCCTTGACTTTTGCCCTGACAGTAAATGAAACGCTGTGTAAACGTCTCACAGTGGTTGAAAAGCGTGCTGAGCAGGCTGAGCAGGATTTCCTCGATTGTGCCAAGCGCATTTGTGCTATGGAGGATGAGCTGGACAACATGCACCAGAGCAAGTTGCTGGATTGGCATGATCTTCTCCGGACCCGCCATTCCTCGCCGGCCTCGGGACGGTAGGGGAGAAGATACGCCACGGCTGCTGGTAGCCATGCTGGAGCAACTGATGGACTTCCAAGTGGACATGAGCCAGGTCAGCGAAGTTCACAGGGAGGAGAGACAACTAAGAGTGCGGTTTACGACATCCAAGCCTGGATCGGACAGGGACATTCTGTTCCGAAATAAAACAGCTGCGTGGGACCGGGCTGTACATCAGGGAGAGCCTGACGCCCAAGAGACTGGCAGTGTTTAACGAGCTCGCAGCCAAGAAGAGGGAGGGAAAAATCGTCACCACCTCCACCAGGAGCGGCACAGTCTTTGCCGTGGTGAACCAAGGTGAACGTCCACGCCCAGTGCGCAGTGACGAGGCTCTGCAGCGACTGCACGGCCTCCTGGCGGATGCCGACAACACAGCTTCGGCGGTGGGGCCACCACACAGCGAGGCAGCGACGTCGAGGCCGACGGACCAGGGAAGGCAGGCCCGTCATTCAGTAACTTCGACGTCGCTGGGTCGAGACGCAGGGATGCCCACCCTGAGCAACGCTGGCTCCCCCATGGAGGCTGACAGCCACTCACAAGACGTCCACCTGGCGGCAGAACACGCAACCGGAGCTAGTGGCGGTGCCCGCGTCCGAAGTACTCCGTCAGAAGAGACGCCAGGGAGGTCGCCAGCGATGGCAACCAGAACAGCTGTCTCCTGCTCACCGGAGGAAGATGGCAGACAGCGACTCCACAACAAAGCTGGCGCAGACCGGTCCACTCGCCCAGATTCCACGCCGGTGGCTCAGGAGCAGGCTCCCAGCGGACGCGAGCTCATCAGAGAACCAGAGAGGCGTCCGGCCGCACCGATGGTCCGCCGCCTGGGTGGTGGACCGACAGCGGATCTCCGCCGGCGACAGGGTGCGGACATCCGACAGTTCCTGTTTGCCCCGCGTGATCACAGTAAGTGTGATTAGGATGCCGCTCGCGCTCGTCACCAAGTCACCACATCGCCGAGTCTTTTGGTCAACTATTCAGTCCGACTATCATTATCTAGTACATGTATCTGTGTGTGTTACATCGCTATTCGTTTTTTGGTGGTTCGTTTTTCTTAAAGGTTGTGCGGTTTTCCATTCTCGTACTGGTATTATATTCTGTTGTGTTTTTTTTCTCAATATTGCACTGCATTATTTTGTTTATTTGTGTAGGAGCTTTGTCGGTCAGGTGATTACTGTGTTGTTCTTCAGTCAGAGACAAATACATAGGAGCGTATATGAATATAGGATATTCCTTTTGATGGAAAATAGGTTGTGTTCGATATGCCCGGGGCTGGGAGCACAGTTTTTGACATCAGTAAATTATGGGGATTAGTAACTTAAAAATATGTTCGTTAAATTGCAGGGGACTGGGAGATTTCAAAAAGCGCAGGGACGTTTTTAACAAATTAAGAAGTGATGGTTATAATATAATTCTTCTTCAGGATGTACATTGTAAGACCGGCAAGGAGGATACGTTTAGGAATAGTTGGGGAAAAGATATTCTGATTGCGCCGTATACACATAACGCCCGAGGTGTTGCAATATTGACGCATGGAGTAGACGCCGAACATAGTGACGTAATATCTGACAAAGGGGGAAACTTTATTATAGTTAAAATTACAGTAAATAAAGTGTATCAGTTTATGTTGGTGAACATCTATGCGCCGAACGAGGAGGATCCCGCGTTTTTCAGTAACATAGACGGGTTAATTGGAGATCAGAGCGACCTGCCAATTATCATCGCCGGAGACTGGAATCTGGTAATCGATACGTACGGATACCGGCGAAGGAATCATCCTAGAGCGAGGGGTAAAGTCCTGGAAATTTTGCACCAGAGAAATCTTGTAGATATTTATAGGGTACGTCACATGGACGAAAGACGATATACATGGCGTGTTATTAATCCTGATGTTAAACAGGCCAGACTCGACTTCTTTTTAATTTCGGAAGAGCTATGCGCGATGGCTGTTGATGTCGATATTGTACCCGGTTATAGAACTGATCATTCATTGATATGCTTAACGTTGAATTACGCGGAACAATCTAAAGGCAGAGGTCTGTTTAAGTTTAATTGTTCTTTATTAAGGGATCAGGAGTTTTCCGCTTTAGTTAAGCAAACTATTAAAAATACAATTATAGATTACGCTCTGCCGGTGTATACATTTGACTTTGTGAAGTCAGTTATCGGAAGCGAGAGTCTAAGTGACTTGCAGTTCACCATAAGTGACTCGCTCTTGTTTGAAGTACTCATTTTGAACATAAGAACTGAAACGATCACTTATAGCATCAGAAAAAGAAAACGATATAAAAGAGATGAGGAGGCATTGAATTATACGATAGCTCAGCTTGAACGGCAAATGAGCAGTAATCCTAGTGCTGAAACTGCTGAAGAGCTGGCTGAAAAGCAGAGCAATCTTGAAGAGCATAGGGAAATTCGGATGCGAGGAAATATTACACGGTCTAGAGTCAAATGGTTCGAGGAAGCAGAAAGGTCCACTAAATACTTTCTAAATCTTGAAAAACGCAACTATGTAAGTAAACTAATCCCCTGTTTACAGAAAGATGACGGTGAGATGATTCAGAACCAAAGCGAAATTCTAAAAACATTACAGCGGCATTTCAGTGAGGTGTTTCGTTCACATGACACTGAAGACAATCACACAGACTTCCTGAACTGCATAGAGCTTAACAAGCTTAGTAACGTAGATATTGCCGAGATGAAGTAACCATTGGCGCTTAATGAGGTAGGACGGGCTCTTTATGTCATGACAAATAATACATCGCCTGGAAGTGATGGTTTTCCAGCGGAGTTTTATAAATATTTTTGGGAAGATATTAAATTTATTGTCATGAGAATGTTGTCGTCTTGTTATGCATCAGGCGTCATGCCTCCATCATTACAGGAAGGTATTATAACGCTGATACCGAAAGGCGGAAAGCCAAGAAATCAAATTAATTCTTGTCGTCCCATTACTCTCTTAAACACGAGCTACAAAATATTGTCGGGCAGTATTGCAAATAGGTATAAAAGAGTGATAAGAAAGCTAGTAGAACCGGCGCAGAGTGGATTTATCAAAGGTCGATTCATTGGCGATAATACGCGATTGACGAGTGATATAATGCCATACCTGAAAGATGATAGAAGCTCCGGCGTCTTTTTGAGCCTGGACATCGAGGGGGCGTTTAATACAGTTAGCTGGAAATTCATTAACGCCGCCCTAGCTAAGTACAATTTACCATCGGAAATCATACGATGGTTCAACTTGATGAACGAGGGAACATACGCCAGAATTTTATATAATGGTCATTTATCTGACAAAATAAAGCTGTTCAGGTCTTGTAGGCAGGGGGACCCAGTAAGTCCCTACATATTTCTGTTGGCTATTGAGTGCTTAGCTGCACTGAGGCAAAACAAAAATATCAAAGGAATCACAATAGATGGAGTGGAAAATAAAGTATCGTGCTACGCGGATGACACGCTTGTCTTCATGGATGGTTCGGTAAATAGTTGTAGGCGTCTTTTTCACGATCTGGGAATCTTTGCGAAGTTCTCCGGACTGCGTCCGAACATAGCAAAAACGCAGGCAATGTGGGTAGGGCATGATGTAGAAAATAGACCGCAAGTATGTGAGGAACTACCGATTCAGTGGACCAAGCAGATGAAAGTTCTGGGAATTATTTTTGAAAACAACTTCCAGAATATGTGTAAAAATAATTTTGAGAATAAACTAGACGAAATGAAAGCGGTGATCAAAACTTGGCAGCGACGGCACCTCACCATTTATGGGAAAATCTGTGTGATTAAAAGTTTGCTCTTACCCAAACTGACACATCTTTTCTCGGCCTTGTCCAATCCGCCGCTTGAATTTATGCAAGCACTAAACGCTATTTTTTTTCAAGTTTGTCTGGAACGGAAAACGAGACAAAATAAGCAAAAAGAGCCTTGTACAGCCGGTAGAAAATGGGGGAGCCGGTATGATGGACATCCACTTATATCTTAAATCATTGAAGGTGTCATGGGTTAGACGGCAGTTGCAATCAGACAACCAGTGGGCTAAACTCTTTGAATGCAAAATAAGTCGGGGAGAGTGTATATGGGATAAAAGAAAAAAAATATCTGAGCAACTTTGGAAGAAACATACACTTTAATCGTTTTTGGAGTGATGTGGTCGAAGCAGTGGCTGATTTTAAAGTAGCTTATGGCGAATATAACCTGGATGAGATGGCATCATGCAGCCTGTGGTATTCTGACTACAGTAAATATTACACCAGCAGGTTAAACTCGTGGCATTCTAAAGGGCTTCAATTTGTTAATGATTTGCCGAACACGGATGGCAATATTATGTCGTTTATAGAGGCGAAACTTCAATACGGGATAGCAGGTGTGCAATTTGATTACGATTGTCTGGTGTCTAGTCTTCCCAGGAGTTGGAGGATAGCAAACAATACTAAATTATTTGGACCTCTGATAGACCCGTCTTTAGCGTTCATACTTTCGCAAACACATGGAGTTAAACATATTTATCGGAAAATGATAGAGAACCAAATACACAGAGAACATACACATAAATGGGAAAGCAAGTGGAACGAAACGTTCATGAATGTTGCATGGAATGATGTGTATTGGAATAATATACTAGCAACAAGTTCAATGCGGTATCGTAGTATTCAGTATACAATTATTACCAGGACACATGTTACTCAACGTTTGCTGTATCGGATAGGAGTGGCGGAATCTAGCAATTTGCAATCGGTGTCGGGGGGGAAGAAGATAATATCGAGCATAAATTTTGGCATTGCCATTTTGTGCAGACTTTTTGGAAAACAATTAAAGACTGGCTTGTAACGAATCATATTCTGGATACGGGGTCGGACTTTAGTGCCAAGACTGTGCTTCTAGGCCTCGGGACATCAGCTTTTGTAAATCATGTAATTGTAGTCGCTAAGATGATTATTGCAAAAAAGGAGTATTTGAGCTTCAATGAGGTTATCAGGTGGCTCCGGGCTGATCGTAAACTGGAGCATATGGTTGCGCTGTGCAAGGATGATCAAAGAGAATTTAAAAAGAAATGGGATCATGCGACTATGGCAGTATCATCTGCGTAGCGTAGGTCTAACACGTTTTGTTGCATAGTGTTTTGTTTTATTGTTATTTAGTTTTCTCATCAAACAAAGAGAAGAAGAATGAACTGATCAAATACAGTTACGCATATGGTCCCCGCCCATAACCCATCCGGGCTAACCCGGGACCGGCCCTGGCACGAGTTGCAGGGTCGGTCGGCCCGCCGGTCGTCCGGGACGCCGGCATGCTTATTGCCGACGTTTCGGACGCTCGGCCGGTGGACAGGGACACCGCCTCGCGAAACGAACGCGTGTAACGTGAGGCGGTGCGGGCGGGGGCGGCGGCCCGTCTGGAGCGCCGGGGCGATATCCTCCAACCCTCCCCGGTCGGGGAAGTAACCCCCAGACCTCCCCGGAGCCGGGACGGTTTGCCGATTAAACTTAATCCTAGTAAAACAGAGCTGCTGTTTGTCAAACCGAAGCAGAAAAGATGCAAATCCTTGACAATAAAATTTGGTGACGCAGAGATAAATCCATCTCCACACGCAAAAATTATCGGTGTATACGTTGACTCGTCGTTGTCATGGGAAAAACAAGTGTCTCAGGTCACCCGTCGCTGTTTCTATGTTCTCGTCGGTTTATCTAAATTGAGACACAGAATACCTTTCGAAACTAAGAAACTACTGATTCAGGCACTCGTGTTCCCCCATTTGCATTATTGTCTGACTGTATGGGGCGGTTGTTCTGCCACACTGCGTCATCGGGTGCAGAAGGTTATAAATTTTGGAGCACGCATCGTCACTGGACTGTCCCGGCGTGAGCATATCACTCCTGCCCTGGAATCGTTAGGGTGGGATCGGCTTGACGGCATGTTGGAGGAGCGTGATGCGGCCATGTTGCGCAGACTGATGTCGCCCGGCGCGCCGCCGGCGCTTGCCGATCTCGTACGGAGTCGGTCCGATGTGTCGGTTAGGGCCACTCGTGGAACTCGTGGAGGTCATCTGGAACTCCCAAGAGTGCGGACAGAGCGTGGCAAACGCACATTTCCGTTTAGAGCCGTGAGTGTGTGGAATGCGCGCAAGGGTCGCCTGTGATTAGCGTCTGCAGACCTGGGAACAATTAACACCATTTTAGATAGATTTATGCATTGTGTACCCATTTTATTTTTATTCTCATGTTCATGACGTGAGGGCAGAAAAGCCATGTTTTATGGAGTCCCTTAATAAACCTGACTATGACTATGACTATGACTATGACTGGCACCGTCCCGGCTTGGCCAGACGGGCCGCACACATAAGTGCCCAGTAGAGCGATAGTCTGGTAGTGTGCAGTGTGTGCAGTGTGCAGTGTGTGTGTACCGTGCTGTTTGCAAATACATGTACTTGATTTTGTTTTAATGCCTATTATGCATATTGCAGAATAGTGAAGAGATGCTGCGCCGCAAAACAAATATATGAAATACTGTTCTGCACTACACACGCCCTTGAATAAATAGGGAAAACGAACCCATAAAAAAATATGTCCCCCCCGCGCGTTCCCAATTTATCGTAAAATCGTTCAAATTGCCTTTCCAGCAGTAAAAATTCAGATATCCACAGTCAAAAACCGGAAAATTTCGCGCCGCTTCGCGGCATGACACAACTTTCGCAATTGCTTATACAAATTTCGAAAAGGGGAAAATGAATTCCATTAACCCTATTTGTAACAGGGGGGGGCGGATTCCGCCCCCCCCCCTCATGTTTTTCGCAGATATCTCCAGAACGGCTGGGAGCAGGCCCATGAAGTTTTGGGACTTTTCATAGAATTGAATACCGCATTTGGAGTTAAAGTTTTGAGTTCTTAACCTGAACAGAGGCGGTTACAGGGCACAGTTTTGGGTGGGTTCGGAGGCGACATTTGGCGATAATACGGAAATGCGATCTTCACAGTTTCCTCCTAACTTCCTCAAGTATGAAGGAGTTACATCGTTTTACGGTGATTGCAACAAGTGCAAATTAGTTGATGTTATTGAAATATCATAAAAATTGCATGGCAGAGGCGGTTTCAGGGTCTTGAAAAGAGGGGTTTCCAGGAAGTATTAAATGCTTGGCGGGAAGCCAATAGAGCGATGTAAGGGACATTTATAGCTATCAAGATGTAAAATATAGCTTCTGCTTCCATTATTTGCATAATTTATTACATATAGAGTTTCAGGGGCGTGTTCAGGCACATGCAAAGGGAGGTGACTGACATGGTGATGACGATATGCCAGCGATAACGGCGCAATAGACGTTTAGCTTATAATAATATATGCATATATGAGGCCAGCAAAGGGAATAAAGTCATTTTTTTGCAGAGGCGCGCTCAGGAATGGAAAAAAGGGGGTCATATTATTGCAAGGAAACTGAGAGGCATGGGCGTACAATGACATAACATACTGCAGTTTTCGGATGAAACACGCACCACAGGCTACTCTACGAACGATTATAAGATAATAGGCGAGTCCAGGTAGGGTAAAAAGGGGGGGTAAGCAATGTTAATTGAAGTTGTAAGTGAAATAGTCACTGTTGACTAGTTAGTATCATAATAGCGGATAATATACTTATAAAAAGGTCTTGCGCCGCCCCAGTTTGGATCCTGGATACGCCTATGATGAAGTACAACATGCAAAAAGGAACTATCTACGATCAGTAACATATTTATAGTGCTGGGTAGCAACTTGTCTGCGGTTAATATTTGTTTCCAATTTGACCTCCCTTTTTTACTAACCTGGTACCGCCTATGGCAAGAAAAAAAGATTTATAACTGTTTTGTCTAATGTCACAATCACATACCATTTCATTTATTAAAAAAACAACATAAAAAAATGGTTTTATTACGCATTTACTTCACCCCCATATTGAGTGACCTGCACACGCCTATTATTTTTGAATTTTCAAATGTCACCGTTATATATCAATTTCCGATTCAATCTCTATCGATCCCTATTGGTTGTGTTAAAATCGGTCGATAAACATGAAAGCTATGTTGGATCAAAAATACCACTTAAATTTGTCATTTTTGCCCCCCTGTTGCCCCCTATTCTAAATTTAGATTTTATTATGATTTAGAAATGTAGATCGTGTTGAGGGGAACCAAACATCGTTTCATTTGTGAAAATCGGACGGGTAGATCTCGAGATATCCGGGGGGCGGAATCCGCCCCCCCCCCCCCTGTTGCAAATAGGGGTAGCCAGGAGCCTGTTACAAATAGGGTTAAGTGTCTGGCATAGGCTCTCCTTGGCGGTAATTGCTGGCACTGGCGGATCCAGGGGGGGGGGGGGTATCAGGAGTAAATGCGTCCTCCCCCCAGCAATCTGGGAGGGGAATTCAATATAAGCATGGATACGCGATTTACGCAATGTAGCGATTCATACGCGATTTAGCGACCACAAAGCGGTACTAGCTGTCGTTTTGTAGTACGGGAAACGGCCTACTATGTGGACGTTCCTACATATATGGGCACACATTACCAGGCATGATGTCCATCAGTGGAACCAACATGTCATAAGTGCTTGTGAGAGTTTCTCGAATGCATTTAAATTTATTTTGGTGCATCCCACAATCACCGGAGGGCGAGAAACCATGCGACGCCGGCCGTCTCAGCGTTGCGGCCTACCACGGAGCGGGCGGTATACTAGCTGTCCTTTCTGTAGTACGGGAAACGGCAGCGGCTGCGCGTGGTCCCGGATAACAATAGAAAGTGGGCGGAGTTACCTATCCATACTTATTGTATCCATGATACAAGCAGCCCCCCCCCGCGCATTCCCTGCACTGAACGTGAAAAACAATGATCTTAGGAGAAAACTGCATGATGAAAACGGAAGTTTTTTATATCGAGTGATTGAATTTGATGTTTGTATGTAGGTATCCCTTTCTTTCAATGATAGATAAAACAGCGCACCTCATGCAATTCAAGCAGCTCCGGTGACACTTAACCCGCGCCCCGCTGGGGGGGTGGGGGCAGAATCTGCCCCCCCCCCTCCTAGATTTTCTCAAGAGCTTGAAAACTCTGATAAATATCAACGTCAAACGTGCAGTACTTTATACTGCCTCAATTCTGCGTCTTCACACCAAACTCCAATGAAATTGATGTAGTATTTTCGGAGATAATGACGTTTTAATGACTTCATGTCATGGCATTTTGGGTGGAAAAACGATAAATGTTTGAACCATCGTAGAAAATATAATTTTGAAGCAAATTGCAAACAAAAACGTCAAAAGAAAGGAAATGATAATCTCTTCAAAATGGCTATCTCGGATTTTGAAATTGTGTTTTTTTGACCCCCTCAAAACAAAAAATCGGGGGAAAAAATCCCCAAAATATTTTTGTAAAGTGAATTTCTTAAGCTCGAATACCAAAATATGGTGACCGTCCAAATCCGCCGACACAAAAAAATGGGGCACCTTTTTCCCACAAAAAGATCCCCACGGAGAGAGGCTGGATCCGCCAGTGGGCCCCCCTTGGCGTTTTTGGCGATGGCGCCCCCTTGAGTGATGGCGCCCCTGATTGCTGAATTACCACCCCAGTCAAAATCCCTTAAAATACGCCCTGGTGGCACCCCATCCCTGAATTGTGGGAAAGCGGCGGCTGAGGGGTCCTAACTACACACCAAATTTGAACACAATCGGCTCAGCCGTTCCTGAGATATAGAATAGAGGTTTGCACGTGCGTACGTAGTGACTGCCCCTCTCCGGACGTAGTGACTGCCCCTCTCCGGACTAGTGACTGCCCCTCTCCGGACCGAGACGGCGCCCCTCCAGCCAGTGACGGCGCCCCTCCGGTTAGTGACGGCGCCCCTCCTGATAGTGACGGCGCACCTCCGGATAGGGACGGCGCCCCTCCGACCAGGGACGGCGCTCCTCCGGCCAGGGACCTCGCCCCTCCGGCCAGTGACGGTGCCCCTCCGACCAGTGACGGCGCCCCTCCGGCCAGTGAAGACGCCCCTCCGGCCAGTGACGGCGCCCCTCCGATTAGTGACGGCACCCCTCCAGTTAGTGATGGCGCCCCCTCCGGTCAGTGACGGCGCCCCTCCGGCCAGTGACGGCGCCCATCTCTGCTTCCACACGGTGCGGAAGGAGAGGCGCCCCTGCACACTTTTCGCCAATATTGATGGCGCCCCTCATGCCTCAAGGCAATGACCTGGTCCTTTGTGAATTTCTGCGCACGCCACTGACAGGCACTCCTGGGAATCGGACAATTAGCACTCCTAGAAGTAAATTGCGACTTAGGAACAGGATAGGCGCCACTAGAAACAAATGCCGCCCCCTCTCCCCCGCCCCCATGGAGCAGAACAGGCGCCCTACCGGACAATAAGCAAATGCCGCCCCCACGCCCCACGGGGTAAAAAAGGCGCCCTCTAAATTGTTCAAACGCCTATTGCCATTAGCAAATGCCGCCCCCATGGAGCAGAACAGGCGCTATCTAAACCCGGGCAATAGGCGTCCCCAGCAAATCCCCCCCCCCCCTCCATAGGAAAGAACAGCCGCCCACTAAGTCAGACAATAGGCTTCCTTACAAGCAAATACCGCCCCCATAGAGGAGAAAAGGTGCCCTACCGGAAAATAAGCAAATGTCGCAAGCAGAACAGGTGCTTTACTGGAGAATAAGCAAATGCCCCTCCCCCCCCCCCCCTAGGCCATGCGGATACAACAGGCACCCTCTAAAATGGACAAATGATCATTGCCCATTAGAAAATGCCGCCCCATGGAGCAGAACAGACGCTATCTAAACCGAACAATTGGCGTCCCAAGAAGCAAATGCCCCCCTCCCCCACCCCGAAGCAAATGCTGCCGCCATACTGAGGGTCCTGGTCCAATCCAGCTATTCAAAAGTGGAAAATAAAGTAAAAAAGGGCCTCACAAAATAAAGTGGCCGAAATCTGTAGTTTTTCATAGCCAGGGGTAGATTATTTTCTCTTTTTTTGTTGGGGGGGGGGGGGCTCTTTGCCAGGGGCCACCATGACTGGCTTGACCCTCCCCCTCCCCTTCTAAAGTCCAAAGACAGCTTCAATCACGACCGTGACCAGGTCTGGTCCCAGCATTGGGACCAGAATTATGGAACTCTAGTTTTTCCCCTTTTTTATGCCGCCCCCTAAGAACAGGTGACCAGGAGTGCCGATGTAAGGGAACATGTGGTACCTACCTAGGCAGGTACCACATGTTCCCTTAAATCAGTCCTTCATGTACACATAAGTGAAATTAGATGAGTTTTAGAAACATGGTAAGGGAAGATCATTATGAGACCGAACCGACTGTATATGCATACAACTACCTACATGTAAAAAAATGATACATTTGTGATATTGCGTTTTTTGGCGATGGCGCCTCCATTGAGCGATGGCGCCCCCTGAGCGATGGCACACCCTGGGCGATGGCGCCCCCCCCCCTCCAACGCCAATGTGTCCGTACCACTTTTTTAGACGTGGTTGCGCCCCTGGTGTTTCTGGTGATGAGAGGAAGCCGTTGATACCCAATTATAAGGTCCTGGGTTATCAGGTGACATCTGAGGTCATGTCATTGACCCGGATGTCATCCAAATCGTGCATGTGCAGGATTTAATTCTAGTGGGGCTAGAATCGTGAATGAAACCTCTCAAATTATCTTAACCTCTCAAGTTATCTTGGGGCTTACCTAGTCAAGAAGAAGGAGTCGGGTCGACATGGTCCGCGGTGCAGTATCAGCAGCTGGCTGACCACCGCCTCCCTCCCCCGGCAGGAGTCGGGTGCGGCCTGGTCGGTCTGGTGGTGGTTAACACGGTGCTGATTCTCATGATCCGGCGCTACACCCACCACAGGCAGCGGCGACGGCGACAGCAGCTCTTCAAGTAGGTGTAGGTGGTCACCTGACCGACTGTCTGACAGACATGGTTATCATCAACGGCCGTCAACTTCATCATCGTGTTTTTGGTTGTGTTTAATTAAGTACCCCTGGGTCCCAAAAGTACCCCTGGGTCATTTGCTACAGATCCTTTTTTATTCCCCCGACTGTCGGTCCTCTATCTTATGTCACGCCAACGTTAACCCGGGTCCGGTGGCCGCTAGCCACCGGGCATGTGGTGGCCTCCGAGCCACCCCCGGGAGTAGATGGCCGCCTTCATGGCTTGGGCCCTCCTAGCAACTTCGTCCTGCGGGGAAGGGCCCTGTAAGACCATGGACGGTTGTCCGCACTGATAACGCGAAACACTCTAGAGAGTTCTCAGAGACCATACAGGCGCCGGTCTTGTCTCTACAGAGGACCATACAGGCGTCGGTCTTGTCTCTACAGAGGACCATACAGGCGTCGGTCTTGTCTCTACAGAGGACCATACAGGCGTCGGTCTTGTCTCTACAGAGGACCATACAGGCGTCGGTCTTGTCTCTACAGAGACCATACAGGCGTCGGTCTTGTCTCTACAGAGACCATACAGGCGTCGGTCTTGTCTCTACAGAGGACCATACAGGCGTCGGTCTTGTCTCTACAGAGGACCATACAGGCGTCGGTCTTGTCTCTACAGAGGACCATACAGGCGTCGGTCTTGTCTCTACAGAGGACCATACAGGCGTCGGTCTTGTCTCTACAGAGGACCATACAGGCGTCGGTCTTGTCTCTACAGAGGACCATGCAGGCGTCGGTCTTGTCTCGACAGAGGACCATACAGGCGTCGGTCTTGTCTCTACAGAGGACCATACAGGCGTCGGTCTTGTCTCTACAGAAGACCATACAGGCGTCGGTCTTGTCTCTACAGAGGACCATACAGGCGTCGGTCTTGTCTCTACAGAGGACCATACAGGCGTCTGTCTTGTCTCTACAGAGGACCATACAGGAGTCGGTCTTGTCTCTACAGAGGACCATACAGGCGTCGGTCTTGTCTCTACAGAGGACCATACAGGCGTCGGTCTTGTCTCTACAGAGGACCATACAGGAGTCGGTCTTGTCTCTACAGAGGACCATACAGGCGTCGGTCTTGTCTCTACAGAGGACCATACAGGCGTCGGTCTTGTCTCTACAGAGGACTATACAGGCGTCGGTCTTGTCTCTACAGAGGACCATACAGGCGTCGGTCTTGTCTCTACAGAGGACCATACAGGCGTCGGTCTTATCTCTACAGAGGACCATACAGGCGTCGGTCTTGTCTCTACAGAGGACCATACAGGAGTCGGTCTTGTCTCTACAGAGGACCATACAGGCGTCTGTCTTGTCTCTACAGAAGACCATACAGGCGTCGGTCTTTCCTCTACAGAGGACCATACAGGGATCGGTCTTGTCTCTACAGAGGACCATACAGGAGTCGGTCTTGTCTCTACAGAGGACCATACAGGCGCCGGTCTTGTCTCTACAGAGGACCATACAGGAGTCGGTCTTGTCTCTACAGAGGACCATACAGGCGTCGGTCTTGTCTCTACAGAGGACCATACAGGCGCCGGTCTTGTCTCTACAGAGGACCATGCAGGCGTCGGTCTTGTCTCTACAGAGGGCCATACAGGCGTCGGTCTTGTCTCTACAGAGGACCATACAGGTGTCGGTCTTGTCTCTACAGAGGACCATACAGGCGTCGGTCTTGTCTCTACAGAGGACCATACAGGCGTCGGTCTTGTCTCTACAGAGGACCATACAGGCGTCGGTCTTGTCTCTACAGAGGACCATACAGGCGTCGGTCTTATCTCTACAGAGGACCATACAGGCGTCGGTCTTGTCTCTACAGAGGACCATACAGGGATTGGTCTTGTCTCTACAGAGGACCATACAGGCGTCGGTCTTGTCTCTACAGAGGACTATACAGGCGTCGGTCTTGTCTCTACAGAGGACCATACAGGCGCCGGTCCTGTCTCTACAGAGGACCATACAGGCGTCGGTCTTGTCTCTACAGAGGACCATACAGGCGTCGGTCTTGTCTCTACAGAGGACCATACAGGCGTCGGTCTTGTCTCTACAGAGGACCATACAGGCGCCGGTCTTGTCTCTACAGAGGACCATACAGGCGTCGGTCTTGTCTCTACAGAGGACCATACAGGCGCCGGTCTTGTCTCTACAGAGGACCATACAGGCGTCGGTCTTGTCTCTACAGAGGACCATACAGGCGTCGGTCTTGTCTCTACAGAGGACCATACAGGAGTCGGTCTTGTCTCTACAGAGGACCATACAGGGATCGGTCTTGTCTCTACAGAGGACCATACAGGCGTCGGTCTTGTCTCTACAGAGGACCATACAGGCGTCGGTCTTGTCTCTACAGAGGACCATACAGGAGTCGGTCTTGTCTCTACAGAGGACCATACAGGGATCGGTCTTGTCTCTACAGAGGACCATACAGGCGTCTGTCTTGTCTCTACAGAGGACCATACAGGCGTCTTTCTTGTCTCTACAGAGGACCATACAGGCGTCGGTCTTGTCTCTACAGAGGACCATACAGGCATCTGTCTTGTCTCTACAGAGGACCATACAGGCGTCGGTCATGTCTTTACAGAGGACCATACAGGCGTCGGTCTTGTCTCTACAGAGACCATACAGGCGTCGGTCTTGTCTCTACAGAGGACCATACAGGCGTCGGTCTTGTCTCTACAGAGGACCATACAGGCGTCGGTCTTGTCTCTACAGAGGACCATACAGGCGTCGGTCTTGTCTCTACAGAGACCATACAGGCGTCGGTCTTGTCTCTACAGAGACCATACAGGCGCCGGTCTTGTCTCTACAGAGGACCATACAGGCGTCGGTCTTGTCTCTACAGAGGACCATACAGGCGTCGGTCTTGTCTCTACAGAGGACCATACAGGCGTCGGTCTTGTCTCTACAGAGGACCATACAGGCGTCGGTCTTGTCTCTACAGAGGACCATACAGGCGTCGGTCTTGTCTCTACAGAGGACCATACAGGCGTTGGTCTTGTCTCTACAGAGGACCATACAGGCGTCGGTCTTGTCTCTACAGAGGACCATACAGGCGTCGGTCTTGTCTCTACAGAGGACCATACAGGCGTCGGTCTTGTCTCTACAGAGGACCATACAGGCGTCGGTCTTGTCTCTACAGAGGACCATACAGGCGTCGGTCTTGTCTCTACAGAGGACCATACAGGCGTCGGTCTTGTCTCTACGGAGACCATACAGGCGTCGGTCTTGTCTCTACAGAGGACCATACAGGCGTCGGTCTTGTCTCTACAGAGGACCATACAGGCGTTGGTCTTGTCTCTACAGAGGACCATACAGGCGTCGGTCTTGTCTCTACAGAGGACCACACAGGCGTCGGTCTTGTCTCTACAGAGGACCATACAGGCGTCGGTCTTGTCTCTACAGAGACCATACAGGCGTCGGTCTTGTCTCTACAGAGGACCATACAGGCGTCGGTCATGTCTCTACAGAGGACCATACAGGCGTCGGTCTTGTCTCTACAGAGGACCATACAGACGTCGGTCTTGTCTCTACAGAGACCATACAGGCGTCGGTCTTGTCTCTACAGAGGACCATACAGGCGTCGGTCTTGTCTCGACAGAGGACCATACAGGCGTCGGTCTTGTCTCTACAGAGGACCATACAGGCGTCGGTCTTGTCTCTACAGAGGACCATACAGGCGCCGGTCTTGTCTCTACAGAGGACCATACAGGCGTCGGTCTTGTCTCTACAGAGGACCATACAGGCGTCTGTCATGTCTCTACAGAGGACCATACAGGCGTCGGTCTTGTTTCTACAGAAAGCCACATGTTTGGAGAATATTTCACCGGATTATATGGTCTCAGGTTCTTAGAGTCAAGCCAAATTATCTCCACTGTGCGTTACGCACACGCAGTTACGCGAATAAAAGTAGCGGCGCATGCCGGGATTGAACCGGGAACACTTCACATATTACGCGAGCGCTCTACCAATCAGCTACGTCGGCCCGAGACCGGAGCCAGAGCAGGCAAGAAGACGGTACCAACCAAGGCAAATGCTGGGTGAGGTTGATACTTACCGACTTTCCGTGTATAAATATTGTTTGGTTAACCTGCGAGTCACTGGGGGGGGGGGGGGGGGGGTCTGACGAATAATCGTGATATTTTCAAAACGAGAGCAGTTAGCGTCCTGAAATTGCAGTACCTTTCCATGAATCATTGCTGCATATGTCCTCAAAAGGAAAAGTATGGGGTCACCACGGGTCAGACGGAAATGACGTCACAGTGACATCACCTCCCATCAAGGTTGGACTTTTTCTGGGTAGGAGATTTTCTGGGTAGGACTTTTTCTGGGTTTTCTGGGTAGGAGATTCTGGGTAGGTATGCTGTCCCGCAGTACAGTCATGCCGTGCGGTACAGTTTACCTGACTGGTGACCGGTCTGCCGGCGGGCCGGGTGCAAGCGACTCAAGTCAGCAGTCAGCATGGGTGATGGTGGGAGAGCATAGGTGGAGCTTAAAACAAATGGTTGGGCAAAATGTCACATTGGTGGGTTGTCTTACATTAAAAAATCAGCTAGACGACAGATTGTTTACATTTTTACTTCTGCGCCAGCAATAATTAAAATCTAACTCAACTCCGTTGACATCCACACTCAGTGAAGAATCGAGGATTCTTCTGTTGGGATTCTGTTTTCTAGAATAATGTCCGAGTGACGTCAACATATAGCAAAACAGAAAAAGGCTCGTATTGTGTCGGGAACCAAACGACCGCTTTTAAGTGCTATTTCCCTATGTAACAATTAACAAGTCATTACAAATCCTGCTTTGCATTAAAAAAGGCAGGGCAAATTGCTTCCCGACTGCATTAGCTGCAATTCGTCTTCCGCTGGAGCTATGGATACGCCATGCTTTAGTGATGTCCTAATTTTCTCCGAGTCCGTATTGAGAAAACTAGCAAATATTTGTTTCACATGTAGGCTTTGTTAGCCCAAGGACGGGCGCTCGATCTTTCCTCGGATTTTTGCGCAGTAGCAGCTGAAGGGCATTGCCCGTGGGCTTCAAAGGGGATCATGACCTTGCTTCAAAGGGGAAAACAAGGTTGCATTTTGACGCGCGCTGTGCTCCTAAGAGTGACAACGCAGAATCACACCTGTCCCGGCTGTCCCGTCCGCCCGGCCTGCGGATTAATGCGTTGCGTGCGGCGGCGGCGGCGGCGGCGGCGGCGCACCAGTCCCAATATGCCACCAACCGGGCGCAGCTGTCTCTGGTGAAATATGGCGGCCTCGGCGGCCGGCCGGTGGCTGGGCCAGATAGGTTTATTTACTTGGTGACACGGCACGGCCGGTCAGAGCGCGACGCAATTATCTACCGACCGCGGATCCTCCGCTGCCGCGACAGCCGGCTGGTGGGGTAGGGGGCAGGGGGCGGGGACTGGGGGTAGTGGGCAGAGGAGCTGACCCTGATCGCAGACAGCCATCTGAGGGGGCGGGTCGAGGGCAGGGGGGGCGACTGACTCTCAGATGTGGCCAGGAGCGGATCCAGAGGGGGGCCAAAGGGGCCATGCCCCCCCCCCCCCCCCCAAGGTCCTGATACTATGTTTTGCCCCCCCCCCCCCAACGGTCGGACGTACAGTTGTAAAAATTGCCTTTGCAGCAGTCAAAATCCAGCCATCCACAGTTAAAAACTTGAAAATTTCGCGCCGCTTCGCGGCATGACACAATACGCAATAGCTTATACAAATTTGGAAAATGGGAAAATGAATCCATTAAGTGTCTGGCAGTCTATCCTTGGCGGTACCTAATTGCTAGCCCCAGGGCCAATTCCCTTCATAAAATATTAAATTTCAAACGGGCTACATGTTTAGCTAGTCTGCCAAGTTTCGAAAAAAGGCGACGCGAACGCAAAGACGCGGACATCGGCACCCGGAAGCTGCTCCAGCGGTGCACAATTTGCTGGAACCGAAGAGCTATTAGTGAGACCAGGCCATCTCCCCAAGCCATCTCGCCCCAGGCTCCTCCAGATCCGCAGGGACCATTTATGAGCGAAAGTCTTGCTGCTTTCAACCCATTTGCACTGTTACCAGTTGTTTTGTTACAGTTCGGTAACATATGTATACAGTTATTATTATCATATGTACTATATTGAGCGCTGACTGACACCAGTCATCGTGATTTACTATACGAAGAATATGTATATTAAAAAATACCTTAATTTCAATATTTGTAATCATACCGAGATGTGCAACCAGGAATAGGGGTTACCTGAGACTGGTTCCAAATTCAAATTCGTTTTCCACGACCTAAAATGAAATTTTCACTTCGCTTCGCGGCGTCACATCCGTGGCCATCGCCATAACGAAGCCATCGCCATCGTCTTCGTTCGTTGAAACGGTGAATTGAATGAATAACATGTTCAGCTTATTATTCTCTACAAGGCCCACCGCCTATGTTTCTGGGTTTTATCAGGCAAACCCGAACGAATTTCGCGTCGCTTCGCGGCGCTAAATAACAAGTACCTACCATAACAAGAAAGTCCACATTAAAAATCCTTCAAGGGCTTAATACCTGCACAAAAATTGGTAATTTTTCTTTCGTCACTTCAGCCGAACCCCCCCCCCCCCGCCCCCCACACACACACACACTCAAAAATTAGCGGCGATGACCCTGGGCACAGCTGACAATTTGTATAGTTTTGCTCAGTGTAAGGCAATGTCGGAACAATACAAACTGCAAGCTGACATTTTTTCTTCG
>JAXIVJ010010233.1:0-47997 GCA_036785665.1 Chirona hameri
CGCATTTGATGCGATAATTACAGACAGTTTTAGGTTGCGCAGTTTTGGGCGAAGGTTTGTGCTGTAACTAACATATAAAGTGACATAGTGTTAAGACATATTTTACCGTAAAAAAAAAACAGTTTACGGATACCAGTTTTACATCGCTTCGCTCCAGTCGAAAGCCAGTCAGAATCCGACCACGAATACTACAGTGCCACGACCAATGAGAAGCAACCACGGAATCACTGCAAAACGAAGGTCATCGACATACGGTACGGCATATATCAATGAACATATACGCTAAGCCGGGTTGGAGTTTTCACGGGTTTAACGGGTGCATAACAGGTACCATGGGTGTACCACGGGTATAATGGGTGAGTGCCGGCTATAACGGGGTTATCACGTGTTCCACAGGACCACAACGGGTACTGCGGGTGTATGTCGAGCACCGTAGGTTTTTGACGGGTACTTCGGGTGTATGACGGGTACAAAAACGTATTATAAGTACGACAGGTGTCACGGGTAGTACGGGTTATCAAACCCTAACTGCCTATCATTGGCTTGCACCACCACTTGTCACCAGAAATCGACCAGCGGAGCAGACGGGTTAGCACTAGTCCTCCCCTAACATCTATTTGAGTAGTGTCCGTTTTGCAATCGAAACACAGCAAGGTTGTTGTCTGTTCGCGGTTGAATTAACGTGCCTTTGTGAGCATGGAACCTCTGTCCAGGAGAATCCCCGATAAATATTAATATTTAAGCGGCGTCTGTAGTTCTGAGCTGGGAAAACACAGCCAACAATCTGTGTGTAATTCACGTGCATTTATGCATAGAGAACCTCCATTCCGGAGAAATTCGTTACATTACAAGTTCGTTAAATATCTATAGTGTCGGAGATGGGTTGGTCGGAGTTGGAGATGCAAGTCCATCAAGCCCGACAAGTCCGACAAGTCTGACAAGTCCAACAACTCCGACAAGTCCGACAAGTCCGACAAGTCCAACAAGTCCAACAAGTCCAACAAGTCCAAGCCCGACAAGACCAACAACTCCGACAAGTCCAACCAACAGGTCAAAAAAGTTTTTTAAGAAGTTATCCATCTAACAATCAAATATCCATCCATCTATCGGGATGCAATCTATCGGAATTGCGAATCTATGGGATTGCGACGCGGAGCGAGCACAATGCGCTAGTCTCCTATATATCTATTTGAGTAGTGTCCGTTTTGCACTCGAAACACAGCAAGGTTTTCGTGTCTGCCCGCGGTTGAATTCACGTGCCTTTGTGAGCATGGAAGCATGGAGCATGTCCAGGAGATCCCGGAGAAATGTAATATTTCAGCGGCGTCAAATCCGAGCCGAGGTCCCGGCGGTCGTGTTGTACAGGGTCAGGGAAGGGTGTAGGTGGAAGGTGGTCATGCCCAGGGGGGAGGTGAGGGGGGGGGGGTACGATCCTAAATGGCCTCGAAACCTGCTAAAAAAGGCACCGAAACTCCGTCCAGGGCCGCTGCAACTCGGCACGTATCAGTAGCTGCACATACCGCACCGGCGTCATGACGTCACTTGATGGCTAGGTACCCTCCGTCCCGGAGATCCCGGAAAAAAAAATGAATATTTGAGCGGCATGTCTGTTCGCGGTTGTTCCAAAGTGTTCCAAAGTATTCCAAAAAGTTCCAAACTGATTCACGTGCCTTTGTGAGCTCCGTCCCTCAGATCCCGGATAAATATTGATATTTGAGTGGAGTCTGTATTCCCACGCTGGATAAAACGCAGCCAACAATCTGTGTGTTATTCGCGTGCCTGATGCATAGGGAACCTCCATTCCGGTGAAAATCGTTAAATTACAAGTGCGTTAAATTGCTGTAGCTATGTGTCGGAGATGGGTTGAAGATGGATTTTTGCGATTTGACAGCGAAGCGAGCACCGAAGGCGGGAGATAACGTACGTGCTAAATCGATTAGCGAGCGCCGAAGGCGCAAGACGTTAAAGGGAATAATTACCTTTTTCCACAAAAATGGAGTTAGCACTTGAAATCGCCAGACGAGACCAAAATATATTGTAAATTCATCACATTTTGCATGAAAACTTTCCCACCGAAAGATATTTCAAGTTAAAGTTGATAAGCGGTCCACACTTTTAACGACCGGTACTTGCAAGTACTTTTGGTCCTCATCAAACTGCAGACTTTTCCCGTATTGTTTTGTTACGCAATGGAGTGGGAAATATATTGTGCGTTCTGCTTGTTGTGATTATGTGCCCGGCGATCTTCTAAAACTAACAGCGATTGGAAAAAGTGGCAATAAAATCTGAAGCTCATCGATGCACATCAACGGCGGCATAGTTAGTGGTTGCGACCCTCAATTTTAAAAATCGATTCATTTTTTTCAACATTAGGAGTATTGTATAATTTGTCTGTGGCTGTATATAACACTATGCTTTATATTATCATGAAAAATAACAATTTTTCCCCAAAAAAACTAACAAACAATAACACAAAACTGGCAATTAAATCGGAAGCTCATCGATGCACATCGACGGCGACCTATTTAGCGTCGGCGATTTGTTTACAAAGTCATTGTCATGCTTCTCGGCGCACTTAACCATTGTGGCGAGTTGTTCCTGATTAGCATACCCAAGTCCCGTAGCAGGCTTTGTTAATGACGTCACTGGTGCCATTCTTGTGTAGCATTGCAAAATATATCTAATTTTGAGTTGAAAGCTAATTAAAGACTTATTCAAATTATTGTTTTTAAGTTTGAATTTTCTTGTTAATCATTATTAAAAGTATTGTATCACTGTATTTCATAGTAGTTGACACTTCAGAAACTTGTGACGTAATAATATTGTATCCAATATGCATTTCCCTCACCTTTTGCTATTGTGGCGCAGTGCCGAGTGCTTTGCGAATACTAGCTTGCCTGGGGTTCAATTCATTCCGCCCTTATTTTATTCGAGTTGGTATAGTTTGCATGTTGTTGTTATTCATGACTTATACTGATAGTCAGTCATGCATCACGGATGCTTCACGGATTGCTTCACGGATGAGAGCGCTGCTCAAACGCACGCTAGTAGCGCTTTCGTTCTCCATGGCAACCAGGCGTGAGCCAATGAAAAGCCAGAACGTATTCCCTTTTTGGCTTTTGATTGGCTGACGCCTGGTTGCCATGGAGAACGAAAGCGCTACTAGCGCTACTAGCGTGTGTCCGAGCAGCGCTCAGTATGATCGGAAACGTCACAGAGCCTCCAAAAATGCCACACTCGATGTAAACAATGGTAGGGAAGGACGAATTTGTCAATGACCTTCATGAACTACACAAGGTACTTGTTTTTTTTATTTTTTCCAAACTTACAACTTTGAATTTGGGAATAATTTTATTTAATTCTTAAATTTAAATAAAGTAATTGTAAAACCATAACGGTAGCCTAAGAAATTGTTGCTAACAAAATCAAAAGGTCATTATTTCCCTTTAAATAACTAAAAAGTCCAATAAGTCAGAGCCCGGCAAGCCCCGCAAGCCCCGCAAGCCCCGCAAGCCCGGCAAGATAAGAAAGTTCGGCAAGCAGAGCAAGTCCAGAAAGTCCCGGTAGCCCCGCTAGCCCAGCAAGCCCAGCAATCCCCAGCAAGCCCAGCAAGCCCAGCAAGCCCAGCAAGCCCAGCAAGCCCAGCAAGCCCCGCAAGCCCCGCAAGCCCCGCAAGCCCCGCAAGCCCGCAAGCCCCGCAAGCCCCGCAAGCCCCGCAAGCCCCCGCAAGCCCTGCAAGCCCCGCAAGCCCCGCAAGCCCCGCAAGCCCCGCAAGTCCCGCAAGTCCCGCAAGTCCCGCAAGTCCCGCAAGTCCCGCAAGCCCAGCAAGTCCAGCAAGTCCGACAAGTCCAAAAAGTCAAAACAGTCCTTTATAAAAAAAAATATCCATCCATCTATCGGGATTGCGAATCTAATGGGATTGCGACGCGGAGCGAGCACAAGGCGCTAGTCTATATTACTATTTGATACGAGTATATCTGTCTGTCTCTCCGGAACGAATTGAACACAGTAAAGCGGCATTTCTACATTCCAGTACTACATTGATATAAGCACGTGATGTACGTGATTTTAAGATTTTCAAACGAGTTTATGGATGCTACCGAGTGGTGCATAATTCGTACATTGCCGACGCATTTAATACGATTGTTAGACAGTTTTAGGTTGTGCAGTTTTGGACGAAGGTTTGTGCTGTAACTAACATAGAAGGAGGTGTTAAGAAATATTTTACCGTAAAAAAACAGTTTACGGATACGAGTTTTACATCGCTTCACTCCAGTCGAAAGCCAATCAGATCCGACCACGGATACTTCAGTGCCACAACCAATGAGAAGCAACCACGGAATCACTGCGAAACGAAGGTCATCGACATACGGTACGGCATATATCCATGAACATATATGCTAAGCCGGGGTGGAGTTTTCACGGGTTTAACGGGTGTATAACGGGTGCTATAGGTGTTCCACGGGTATAATGGTTGAGTGCCGGCTATAACGGGGTTATCACTTGTTCCACTGGGGCACAACGAGTACTACGGGTGTATGTCGGGCACCGTAAGTTTTGGACGGGTACAACAACGTATTATAGGTACGACAGGTGTCACGGGTAGTACGGGTTATGAATCCCTAATTGCCTATTACTGGCTTGCACCACCACTTGACACCAGTAATCGCCCAGCGGAGCGAACGGGTTAGCACTAGTCCTCCCCTAATATCGATTTGAGTAGTGTCCGTTTTGCATTCGAAACACAGCAAGATTTTGTGTCAGTCCGCGGTTGAATTCACGTGCTTTTGTGAGCATGGAAATTCCGTCCAGGAGAATCCCCGAGAAATGCTAATATTTGAGCGGCGTCTGTAGTTCTGGCTGGGAAAACATAGCCAACAATCTGTGTGTAATTCACGTGCCTTTATGCATAGAGGCTTTATGCATCCATTCCGAAGAAATACGTTAAATTACAAGTTCGTTAAATATCTATAGCTGTATCGGAGATGGGTTGGATGGAGTTGGAGATGCAAGTCCATCAAGCCCTACAAGTCCGACAAGTCTGACAAGTCCGACAAGTCCGACAAGTCCGACAAGTCCGACAAGTCCAACAAGAAATCGGAGGCCATTCCAGGAATCTTGAAGAAACGAGATTCCCAATGAGCATACATACTTGCATATATCTCTCTTAAATAACATACTGTGGTATGTTATTTATTTAAGGGTGGTAACTACCAAGCCACTTTGCATTGCCTTAACACTGTTGAGCGGGATTCGACTGCTGTGGCGACGTCACGGCTACCAAACAACTTGCGCCCCCCCCCCCCCCGGGCTGATGGAGTGACGCCGCCCGAGGCTGGCGACCAGCCGCGGCCACACCGGCGGCCGTCCGGCCTTCGTGCCGGTGGCCCGCCAACAGGAAAAGATGGACGGGTCGGCCTGCAGGTCCGGCAGAGCGAGGCTATATAAGTGGGCCGCCCGATGCCGGTCTGCCGTTCAAACGATGGTGTCCGCGTGACGCTGGGCACCTACACCTCCCCCAGTTGTGCAGAAACACTCACTCGGAGGACGCCCGTGAGCACACGCAGTGAGAAAGAGATCGTTGCTAGGAGGAAGCGGCCCGCCCGCTCCACCAGCCGACATGGCCAGAATATGGGTGAGTTTCTCGTCCGCTGAACGTCTCCGCGCAGTGAATGTTGGTGTGATGTGAGGTGATGTGATGAACAAGCATGTGCCGTGGCCAAAACAATAGGATCCAAGATCCACAAGATCCCACGACAAAATGAATTTGCACGATCCAGGATACAGAGGATCCTACCACACAATTTCTCCAAAAGATCCAGGATCCACAAGATCCCGCGACAAATTGTTTGGCAAGATCCCACGACAAAATGATCTTGTATGATCTAGGATCCGCCGGATCCCATCTTGCAATCGAATCCCTCGGATTGGATCCCGGATCCATTCCGAGCATCCATTATCCGATCCATTTTCTCTGGATAGCAAGATAGAATGTGTTGATTGTAATGCTTCTGGAGCTACTTGACAATTCACAATACTGAATAAATTTTAAACAAAGTATGAAGTCCAAAGAAACTACAATGTCACAAACTGTAAGTTTCTTATTTTTATGACATGTTAATCCATTCTCTACCTGATGCTTCTTCATAACACTTAAACTCCTTGGAAGGACAATGAAAAACAATATCAGATACAATGGAATAAAACTAGCACTCTAATTGCAATAATTTAAAGGTATCCTTAGTGGGTTTGATGGTGCGTCCAACATCACCATTAAGGATCTGCAAGATCCCATGGCAACTTTCAAGGAAAAGATCCAGGATTCTGAAGATTCCACGACAACTTCCCACAAAAAAGATCCAAGGTCCACAGGATCTAGCGACAACTTTCCTCAAAAGATGCAGGATCCACAATTCCAGCGACAACTTTTCTGAAAAACATACAGGATCCGCAGGATCTCTCGCCAAAATGTAACCAAAAGTACCAGGATCCAACATGATCCCAGATCTTGGATCCTAGAGACCCTGGATCCCGGGTCTTTGTTGGATCTTGTCATATGTCTGGTGAAGATGACGTGTCCTCCAAATCCGATGCCGCGCTCCACCAAAAGTGTTCATCCCAGTGTGAAAAGGAATTTCGGTGATCAAAATATATATCAACTAAAAGAGGCGTGTGTGAAAATGGAAATCAGAAGGATTAAACAGCAAAAAAGTGATATGTTTTCGGTGATCACGGTTCGAATTCCGCAGTTTTGTCGGAATTTTAATTCCTAGGCGTATGAACAGTGGGCAAGGGGGCATGGTCCGGCCCCCCAACTATGCTCATTTTTCTGCCAAAATTTGTCCGCCCCTGTAGCTCAAGGAGGGTGCTGGGCTTCAGATCTTAACCGGTGTGGCAGGCCGGGTTCGAGTCGCTTCTGCGCTCGCTATTTGCCCCCGACTGGGATGGCCTGCGGCCGGTGGCATCGGTCGCGCTCAAGGTCAGGTGACGTCAGATGGCGGAGCGGACCGTGTCCAGGTATGTCGGGCACATTAACTTTCGCTTCTGAATTCTGCCGGCTACCAAGAATCGTGCGATCGTGTGGCGGGCCAGGGCCTGCGCAACAAACTACGTTTGGCGTGCGTCTCGGCCACAGAGACCCATCCATTAAAAAGTTTTTTTTTTCGAAAATGATAAATCTGGAAAATTGGCATTAAGAACAGTAAAACACGCCTTGTCGAGAAAATCTCAAATTCGCAAAGAAATATTGCATAGGATGTTGGGTTTCAGCCAAATCGAGATTCCACGTTCGCTGATACCCATGCCCCGACACGCGCTTCATGCCACACATCCTACGTTCCTGTTCAAATGGGCACATACTGATACACAACATTGCACATACTGATTCGAGATACACAAAATGGATGTCTGCCAAAGTTACTGCAGTACACTTCCACATGACATGCTGGTATCACTATTATCTCAAGTCAAATTTGAGTGTAAAATTTGCTGACTTTTTCATTTTCGAACATAGAATAAACTAGAACAACACGGGCAATCTTTCTAACGGGTCAAGAAGGTACTAGCTACACTTTACATAACAAATCTTAGGCTTGATTAGTAGGACCTTTTTGCTTATTTCGCTACAATCTAAGGTTATCCAGTCAATGTTGTGCAAACACAAATGTGTATTTGTTTCAAGTCATGCATTGATTGCACTTCAACTTCACAACAACGTAAAGCTAGACCATTTGAGAAAAATAAACGGGCAAACTGTTGACACATCCGCTCAATCTACCCGACGTCATTTTGAGGAAGCAAGGATCGTTCCACCTTTTCAACCCCCTCCCATTATCCAATTGAGAATCTAGGTTGCATATGCTGAGCGCTATATAGACTTATAACTATCATTCGTCTCATACTCATCGAAACATACGAAGAGAATGTATGTTTACGGCGATTTTCTATTACAACTGTAACAATATATAAAATAGAAAAGTCGTGACGACATCGCGATTACTGCCTCACATTTGTTTGTGCTGATAGCTATTTTGGCCACTACCGCAACCTTCTTAATTAAATCCACAACTTCAATTCAACTTAACTTTCACTTAACTTTCACTTCACCTTTCACTTAACATTTCCTGAGCCTGAAGGACAAATGCCCTCGAACAATCGCGTTGGTCACGCAGCAGGGAACACGTCAGCGTTTTGCCTGCCGCCAGCCTTTACCGGGGCCGTTGCATGCCAAGTTGCTATTTTGTGGCTCGACACTGTCATGACGAACCCTCAGACACGACACTGCGCATCAAATGGTGACTGAGCGCGTATTCAGTTTGATTCTCGGAGTGAAATGTCAAAGAACTTGGAACATCCCAAATGTAGGGTGCATTGATCATAAGAAACTGGATTTCACTTCCATGACGTCATTCATATCAAGGTCACACTAACCCGATGTCATAGGCAGTTGTTTGGTGACTGCAGGGAAATTCCAATGTTGGTAAAAATAGGCAAGAGACAGTTGAATAATATTGCGAATCAGTTGAAAAATGAAAAGTGTGGGGATTATTTGATAAAGAGCGTATTATATGTGGTGGATCCTGTTCAAGGAACCTCGGTCTTAACCCTCCATTGACTGGGGCGGGGGGGGGGGGTGTTTAACGCCCCCTTGATACATTTTCGTAATAGCTCCAAAACCAATAGCACTATCAATGTGAAACATCGGGGACCTTCTGATAAATCAATGATACATCTTGTGTGCACACATGAAGTAATTTTGTTGACAAAAATTCAAGTTAGAGTGAATTTGGTGACGTCACTACACACGAGTTTTACACCCAAATCAGCTAAACTTTGCCAGGCCGTAGAAATGCCATATTTGAAGCAAAATACAATCGAAAAACTCCAAAATATAGCAAACTACAAGGGCTACAAACTTGCTATCCCAGATGTTTGATTTTTTGACGCCCAAAAATTAAAAAAAGTAATAAAAAATGCTCTCAAAATCTACATTTTCAAATATTTGAGAGAAAAAAAACGGAAGATATGTTGAGAAACTACATGTGGACAATACCCACACAAAGTTTAAAGGCAATATTTTTTTTTTTGTACTGACTTATTGCTCCCGAAGTATGAGTAACTAATGACTTCATATTTTTAAATTGCGTGTTTTGGCTGTTATTGACCAGATACAGACAAATAAATGCCAGTAATGTATTCCTGAGACCAAACTGGTCCAGCAACATGCCTTTTGTATTTAGATTAATCAATTTCAAATTTTGACCTTCAGTGACCTGAACTTGACCTGAACTGGACACTAACTTCCCGTAAATGAAGTCAGGTGGTAACATGACTTCACTACCGAATCACTATCGAATTATACGTGGAAAATAACCCATAAAACATGAGTTGCATGATTTTTGCAGATATTTTGCACATTGTGACCTTTTGTGACCTGACCTTGACCTTGACCTTTACCAACAATCTCACTTTAGCTCATGCGGGATGTTTATTATACCTTTAGCAGCACTTTGGGTGATGATAGTCGTAATTGAAGGCTTTGGATGGGAAGTATGGCTCATAAACTAAAATATGTTGATTTTGACCTTTGACCTGACTGTGACCTGTCATTTGACCTCACTTTGATATTTTAGCAAATGCTTTAGATTCGTCTCATTGAGAGCTTTCGAATACCGCATTGCGCGTCTCGCTGTGATCATTGGTTCGGAAGATAACCAAGAGAGGGGCGTTTACCCCCCTAGTCAATGGCGTTCGGCTGAGACCCCAGTCAATGCGGGGTTAACGCCCCCCACCCCCTAGTCAATGGCGTTCGGCTGATGAGAACCCAGTCAATGCCGGGTTAATAAGAATCGTAACAAATGTTGAGGCCTAACAGCTTTTACCAAGTGTGGTGCTCGCAATCACGCACAAGGTTTATTCCTCAGTTAAATATCACTAAATATACATCGGGAAAAAAATGCACTTAACAGATGTTAGAGTCCATACTAAATAGGTTACGAAGTGTTAAATGGGATACCACTGCAATGGCTAAAACTAATGATAATGGCATGGAATGCATTACGAAAGTATGACAGGTTGAGTGAGATAAGTACATCGAAAGTCGGTTTATTTCACCAAGGCACATATGTATGCGTTCTCACGAAGGATTATTCTGCTCAAAAGATTCTGACAAGTTCTGAAATGTTTTACAAAAGTTTTGGTGTAGAAGTATAGAAGTATAGAAGTATAGAAGTGTAGAAGTATATTGGCCGTTTTCACGAGGGATTATTGCGCTGAAAAGTTTCTGATAGATTCTGAAAGTTTTGAAAAACTACAAAACTTTAACATGCAATTTTTGGCCAGAAATGTCCCTCATAATTTTGTAAAATGTTGGTAAGAATAAAATATTTTGACAAAATTGCGGTTTGGTGGTAATAAGCAAGATAAGTATTTATATAATCTTCCTGAAACTTTCAGGAAGTTTCAGGAAGATTCTATCAATACTTATCTTGCTTATTACCACCAAACCGCAATTTTGTCAGCATATTTTATACTTACCAACAGATTACAAAATTATGAGGGAAATTTCTAGCCAAAAATCGCATTTTAAAGTTGTGTAGTTAACCTGCACCCCGCTGGGGTCTCCAGCCGAATGCGCTCCACTGCATGGGGGGGTAAATTTTACTCCCCTAGTATCTTCCGAACCAATGACCGCAACTGGACGTGCAAGGCGGCGATCGAAAGCTCTCAAGGAGACGCATATATTCCATACCTGAAATTTTTAAAATAAGTTGACATGTCAGGTCAGATCAGATCAAAGGCCAAAATTGAGGTATTTTAGTTTTGGGCCATACTTTCGATCCAAAGCCTTAGCTTGCGAACAGCTAAGAAAGCTTACTGAGTTCAAAATTCTAATCTTACAGATTTAGATGAAATTCCAGTGACCCAAAATGCCTCCCAAAATACGTCCCAGAAGGCGCCCATGTGCAATCCCAAAAATTGAAAAAAAGGTTCAACATGTCTACAAACAGCGGTAAGGAATGGTGTGAAAGTTGTAGGCTCGTATCTACAACGGTTAGATAATAGAAATTGGTTCTCTTTGAAAGCCGAGTCACGCTGATAACCAATACATGCCCCCCCCAAACACCACGCCTGGAGCCGCCCCCCCCCCCCCCCCCCTGGCCAGCATACAATTTTATAATTTTGCGAAAACGTGCCCAGTTAATATTTAGGAAAAGTCCATAAGTTTGATGGCCGTATCTTTACTCGTTTGTGAACAGGAGCTTAATAACCGTAAGGGGTGAGGTCGTTTTAGCACTCCCCCCAACACAAAATAGGGTTTAACGGAATGTTTCACCTTTGTATTGGTTTTGAGCTGAGATAGCCATTATCTTTGGCCGTTCTTGAAATGTTGAAAATACTAAGGTCAGTTTTCCCAAAACTTAGCCGTTTTTCAGCAATTCAATTTATAGTTTGCAAAATGGGGTCTAGGTTAGCGCGGCCGCTGATTAGCTGACAGCGACTTTTGCAGCCAATCCCACTTTCTCAGCTAATCAGCGGCGGTCTATAGCTCAATAATTACGTCATCATCCCCCCCCCCCAAAATATAATGTTAAGTAACTTTTCAAGAAAAAATATCACCGTCGTTTTGAGCAGCACTTGCTTCATATTTTCGACTACAACCAGCGTATATTTGACAACCTTTAGAAAGGTGAAACATTCCCTTTAACCCGGCAGTCACTGGGGTATATTCTGTAACACGATTCACTGGGGAGGGGGGAGGCTTTTTTAGCCCCTGGTATCTTCAGAACCAATGATCGCAGCGGGACGCGCAAGGCGGTATTCGAAATTGCTAAATGAGATAAACCTAACGCAAACTTAAAAATTTCAAATTAAGGTCACATGTCAGGTCACGGTCAAGTCAAACGTCAAAATTGAGGTATTTGAGTTTATGGACAATACTTGCCATCCATGGCCTTCGATTGCGCCTATAATCACCCAAAGTGCTGTCAAAGGTATGATACATATCTCACATGAGCTAAAGTGAGATTGTTGGAAAAGATCAAGGTCAAGGTCAGGTCACAAAAGGTCACTACACACAAAATATATACGAAAGTCATGCAGCACATGTTGTATGGATGCTTTTACGCGTATAATTCGATAGTGGTAGTCATTTTACCACCTGACTTCATTTACGTGAAGTTAGTGTCAAGTTCACGTCAAGTTCAGGTCACTGAAGGTCAAAATGTGAAATTGATAAATCGAAATGAAAAAAGCATGTTTCTATATCAGTTTTATCTACACAAAACAGTGCTGGCATTTATTTGTCTGTATCCGGTCAATAAAAGCCAAAGAACGCAATTTCAAAATATGACGTCATGATTTACCCATACTTTATATGCCATGACAGTCAAAAAAGATGATATCATTTTGAAATTTGGTATGGCAGTTTCCCATATGTCGTTATCTGACATATATTCCAGTTTTTCAATATCTTTGAAAAATGTGATTTTGTGAGCATTTTTTTCAAAAAAAAGTTTTTTATTATTATTTTGGGGTCAAAAACCAAAGTTTTCGAAATTTCGAGATAGCTTGTTTGTAGCCCTTGCAATTTTCTACCTTTTAGAGTTTTTCGATTGCATTTTGCTTCAAATGCAGAATTTGTACGGCCTGGAAAAGTTTAGCCTATTTTGGTGTCAAAATCGTGTTTAGTGACGTCACTAAATTCACTATGTCTCGAAAAAAAATCTGACGAAATTTTTGATTTTTCTCTCTCAAAAGGTGTACAAATGATGCTCGGAAAGGTACAGAAAGTTTGGCGTTGATATCTGCATTAGTTATTGAGATATTACTAATATTCCTGACTCGCGGGTTAAGGAATGGATAGTCGAAACTTTTCAACACGTTTAAAAAAGTAAAGTGTTTCGCACAATAATCCTTCGTGAAAACGGCTATTGTAATGCATTACCTTCCGTGGGTACTACTGAGCACTTCCTCAGGGGTGGTAAAAGTGATTTGAGTGTCCCGACCAAAAGTGGCACATAACAAAATTACCCCAGCTCAGCTGGGGTATTTTTTCTCTCCTCACATGAATACCCTGACACCTGGCTGCATGATCCCACCATCCCTATTTTAAAACCAAACACAGATCTAACTCCCACTGAAAGTTACAGACCAATATCACTGACCAACTGTTACCACAAAATATGGGAGTGAATGATTACAGAAAGACTGCTATATTTGATCAAATCAATAAACATCATATCAAACTTCCAATCAAGCTTCTTGCCAGAAGGAAGCACAAACGACAACCTGGTAAAAATGATCCCCTCTTGGAGTGAACCCTGGGTACGCTACCACGGGTGGAGTGGAGTTCCCTATTCAAATAATGGGGCAGCTGCCCCACCAATCTTGTGATTTGCCCCACCAACTTTTGTCAGATTTCAAGGTTTCCTGCAGCGTTACAATAGCAATGTTTCACCTCAACAATGCAAAACAACCAGCCAATATGACATTTTGACCCACCAACTTTTCATCGGAAAAGCTCCACCCATGTACGCTACTGGACGTAACAGTGGCGGCGCCAGGGGTCAAACGTAGGGGAGGCAGCCAGGAGGGGGGGGGGGGTGCTGTTTCGTGTTTTTTTTTCTCGTGACATTTCAGTGGGTAGTTGTTATTAAATGAAACCCTGCAATAAAAACACATCAAACTTCATACTATCATTCATATTGAACATCATATTGTTGGGCATGGCCAACCTCGTCATCAATGTCATATTCCTGATTATTAACATATATTAGCCAAAAAAAAGTATGCGAGACAAGCAAATCATCCTAAATGAATCAATGTCATAATATGATATTAACCTACATACACTATATCAAGCAATATCAGCAATAACAAAGTTGTGTAAGAAGCTTTTTTGTACCTATGCTTGACACAGCTTTGCTATATGCTGTTATGGATTTGTTATTGCCATATTAGCAATAACAATAGCATTTAACAATAATAATTATCTAACCATCACACAAACAAAGTGATGATGATGATTGGTGTTTGCACGCTCCGACAACGAAGGTCACATGGCGCCTTCACTGGTTTTCATAGTAGCACAATGCTGGCAGGTAACATGCATGGCAGACAAAAACAGCTTGTTATGTTCAGGACAAAACCATTTTGATGCCCACAGTGCATAGCCAATAGGAATAGTAAAAGTGCAAGTGTAATTCTCTGTAAATTCAAAATTACACTAAATTTAAGTATAACTTTCTGTGTGTTCTACAGAGATGGTTTCGAAGACACTGAACATCAGTAGTTCAGTTAACGGTAATTGAAAATTGAGTTACCAGCTTGATCAGATTGAGATATAGGAAGGATGTGATGACTGACCCCATGCAAAATGAACAATGGCCAGGGAAATAAACCAATTAAAAAAGCACGGTGGGTGGGTGGGGGAAGGGGGGGGGGAGCAAGCGCCCCTCCTAGATCCGCGCCTGTACTCAGCCCAATCCTCTTTACATTAGCATTAGAATCTGCCTTAACCCTATTCCTGTCCGTCTTTTTACGCTAAATCTGTCCGGGAGGGGCCGATTCGGCCCCTCCTGTGATCTCGGCTCCTATGAGAGCTACAATAACGAAATTTGATGGGTAGGAAGAACCCACAGGAAACTATCTTTTGTTTAATTTGCATGACCTTGGGTCAATATCTTCAAGGTCCAACGAGGTCAAATGTACCGCAATGTCCATGATATGTTTTGGTAAATAGCCTTTTCCCTATTAAAGATAGAACAATAATTGTGCCACTATCGTGTTTCTCTCGTCAAGCCGCATTGATTTACATCAAGTTTGAACTTGTAAGGTCATATTAACAATTTCACCTTAGGTCAAGGTCAAGGTCAAGGCCAAGGTAGCCAAAGTAGGTCACGTTGCATATTATAAAACGCGTATTGACGAAACAAACACATTGGTACCAATTTCAGCTCTCTATCTATATCATGTCAATAATTATTGCCAAAAATGTTTGTAACCGCGGATGACCTTAAGGTGACTGAGGAATTGGTAACTGGGCACTCTTTCCGGGTCAGCGCTACTTTACCATTCATTCCATCAAAAACAATTCGCAGCGACAAGCATTCCGCTTGTCGCTGCGTTTCGTAGTTATTGAGATATTAGCGGAAGCGGAAATCGACCCTTTGTGGTTAGCACGAACTTCCGGCAGATTTCGGGTTATAACTTTATCAGTAATCAAGACATCGACTTGAATTTTGGATGTGTACATATACTGGTATAATATCTCGGGGACGTGTCAAGAAGTGTTTGTCGATTTTTTAACGGAAATTTGATATACATGTAAATAATTATTTTTTTCTTCAAAATTTCAAAATTTTAAAATACAAATTTAGAAAATTCGAGATAACCATCTGAAAGCCCTTGCAATTGTCTACTAGCACCTTTTCTGTCTTGCATTTTTAAGAAAAAAATAAACCCTCTACGAGTGTTTAACCATGCAAACCTTTGGTATCAAAAACGCCCGAACATGTCTCCCAAAAAGTTATCCTTGAGCCGCTTTTGAGGCAGTTAAAAAAGCACACTATCAGATGCGCAATGAAAAGCTAGGAAAAGTCAGAAATATTGAAGAATTTAGCTTTAATAATTAATGTGCAGCACAAAAAAACTCCGGAGGGGGCCGATTCGCCCCCCCCCCCCCCCCCCTCCCGGACAGGAATAGGGTTAAGGCTGAAACACAGTCTTCACGCAGCTGCGCGAAGTGGATGAGGGTGCCTATTCAAATACATGGGTAAATTTCATCAGTTGATTTTTTCTTCCCGCATCGTGCGCATCGTGCGGTTGTTGCAACCTCCGTTCAATACATTTGAATAGACACCCGCATCCACTTCTCGCAGCTGCGCAAAGACTGTGCCTTTACACTCCATTCCATCACCTACAATTTTTTTTTACACTGACGACATCTCAATCTGGACATCTCACAAACACCATAACATGAACAACGCCTTAGCAATTTGACAAAGATCTCTAAAAAAAATATATATCAGTCACATCAACTCACCTCGTTAACTAGCCTGGTACTTAGGCTTCGTCACCAGGCCCTACAACATCAACATGGACGGGTCTGGGGCTAGGGAACTTGGCTTTCCACATCAACATTGAAAAAAATAGAACCACTTACCCAACCTTCACATCTCACCAGAAAAATCCAAATGCATATTATGCATATTATAACATCTACGAAACACTGCAACCTTTAAACATTCCAAAACAAATATCTTCTTTGGAATTGGAATAGGCCAGGGGGTTATCCTGCATGCAGTCGCCATAGGCTCAATTGGCTGGAGCGTGACGTCATACGTCTACAAGATTTTGGCGCAAGATTTTGGATTTTGGCGCAAAACAGAGGGAGGATGAAGTACGAGACCACTGACGTTCCTATGTGACCATCTCCAGGCAGCATTTTTCTACATAACACTCGCTTCAATATCCTTATCAGTTTCATTGGATCCTATTATCCAATAGCGAATCCAAAGAGACAATGGGGACATGTACCTCCAAACGGGCTGAGGTTGGCCAAATTGGACTAATTTTTTAATTGTAAGGAAAATTTTGCAATTTTCACTCGGGAAAGTGTCTTTAAATCACCCTTTCATACATAAGGAAGCGCAATCTGACGAGTTTTAGAATGGTGTGTCTTTTGGGGATTTACCCCCTCCCCAAATCGATTTTTCCCTGTTCTGGATCTGCTCTCGATATTGTTAAGTGCAATGATGGTCTAAACGTGGTCCTCCACTTATCAGTTATATACATATTTAATTGTATTCAGGGAGACATCGATTTTGTGGCCTTTCGTATCTAACTTACTATTTGAGTAAAGTGCGTGTGTATGTATGTATGTATGTATGTATGTATGTATGTGGCCATTTTGCAGTTTTGTTCTTTGCTCAGCTGTGCAGCCTAAGCTATTGCGAGAAGATGGATGAAATTTTCACCCGATCCAGGTGACATTTCAACGACGTGCTGTGTCAAGAAACGGGTTTGCTAGGGAGCATAATGAGCGCGTGGCTCGAGCTGGAAAAACGACTTTGTCTCTATTGGTTTAACAAATTCATATTTCAGACCCAGAGCGAAATGTGTGAAAAATGCGAAAAATCGCGCAACATGATGCAATCCCAGGACGATATCTCTGAGACTATGCGTCCGATCAGAATGCGACAAACACAAGCGTGTAGAACAATTAACGGGTTGGCGTATACAATGTAATCCGGCGTGCGGTACGTGGCGCGTGCAAAGCTAATGGCTTCACAAACCAAAATCACGCTTTTTTGTCGTCCTTTACCATTGAATTTAGTGCTCTGAACCTACGAGACTTGAAGAGCTGAAACAAACGTAATTTTGCAGACGAAGGTACCGGCTTTATTATGCATGCAAACCGAAGCTTTTGGTTAAATATTTAATCGCTCAAATTGGCTTGGTGCGACGTGCCGCCACGTGGGCCTCTGCAAAACAACTGTGGCCACCTCTACAGGTCAGACGGTTGGTGACACAGATTTGATACCCGCAGGTCACGTGCGCGGTGCAGCGGAGGCAATTCCAGTGGGGTCGCTGACCCCGAGGGGGGCAAAATAAACTCCCCAGGGGGTAAAATCAAATTACGATTTTGACGCCAAGGCAATGCCCCGATCGTATTGCCGGCCACTAGTAATATATACTAGGGGCGAAACGCGTCGATTTCAAGAAAACCTGTTTCTTTAAATGGCTTCTTCCAAAACGGAGCAATAGTCGATCGGACATCACTGCGGTATCAGGGGAATCACCCATTGAATTGCCATTTTGTCTTCCTTGCATTGCCATTGAAGGTGTGGCGACGTTTCTCCCACACAAGTCAAACTATGCCTACCCATTAGGTGAACAGTAGACTACGTTGTCATTTGCCGACTTCAGATTTCAGATCTGGTGGAGTGATTTTTTATGTCTTTGTATGTTCTTAACATGATATAAAAATAATTTTAAAAAATTGGCAAATGTATCCTACCGGGTTTTGTGATTTGTATGTAGACCATTGCAAACGCCGTTTCCGAGTTGAAGTCTCCCGTTGTAAACGTAATGGTATTATCCTCCGGTAAAACACTTCTGATGTTGTTATTGTTCTTCGTCATTTTACGGATCGGAAATGCAGTGGGTGACTTAAAGAGTACATTTAAGCTCTTTTAAGGTTTCTTAAAGTGTAGGCAAGGTTATTTGGCAGTCATACGGACTTAAGTACGGACTTAATTGCCACCGGCTCCTGATGTGAGAAGGCACCTGATGCGAGAAGGCTCCTGATGTGAGAAGGCTCCTGATGTGAGAAGGCTCCTGATGTGAGAAGTCGACGTCGCCGACTCCTGCAGAGGGACCGGCTCTGGCTGGCTGAGGTGCTGCTTTCGCCCCCCCCCCCCCCCCCCCATCTGCATGTTTCTACTTATGTTTGATTTATATATTTATATTATGTCTGATTGCATCTACTTGTTTGATTGCATCTTAGGTTTTATTGTAGGTGCCTATTTGTTTGTATTGCAGGCGTCCGATGTTATGCCGACAGCGCCATCTGCACCACCTGCCGCGCCACCTGGTGCGGGTGTCGCGTCCGGGGCTGTCCCGCGGGTTGAGCTGCCGGGGGACTGGCCTGGCCACCCACCGGGCAGCTCCCTGTGGGGCGGTCCCGGCGCGGCGGAGCGGCAGAGGCACGTCGCCTCATGTGTGTTTATCTGTAGTGTCTGTTGTATATGTGTAATACATGAATGGATCCAAGTGGTGGGTTTTGGTCGCACTTTGTTGCACTTAGGCCAAAGCGCCTATCTACCTAATTAAGGATGTTTTAGCACAGTAACTGGCGGAAATTGAGCACAATATTAAATCGGAACTCCATTGGATTGGAACCTGTTCAATGTTGACAGTTGCATTGTCGCCTAGCGCATCATCGAGCGATGTCTTGGGATAAAAGTCGAGAGTTTATGCATTCGAAGCGTTCGCTGATGTCGTTGGGAGATAGATGCGTTTTACGCTCAGTGGAACGTTGCAGTGGTTGCGTACAGAGTGTTCCGATCCGGTCAAATGATGGCTGTAGGAAGTGTAGCAGTGGCCGATGCGATTTCTAGTCAGCGCTACCACCTCAATTCTACTACGCCTGCCGCTAAATATCTGTCAATGCTGGGGCGTGGGCGGTTGAGAGAGAGCAGCAACAAGCCTGGCTCGTTACGTCCATTGTGCGTCCATTGTATTCGACAAAGCGTTGAACGGTACGAAATCTCTCGTTGGTGTGCACCACACGTGGGTGCGACTAGCTACTGGTGCTTTTCCGAATTCAAGCAAAGCAGTCTTCTTGCGGATGCGTAAGAAACCCCTCTTGACGGAAAGACATCGCGCCATCCCAAGATCGTTTTATTGTGTGGTAAAAATAGACTATGGTTCTCCGACCAATTCGAAAGTTAGAAAATGGTTCTCCAGAAACACTAATGCAATATCGTTCGTTGAAGAAATATTTATATTTATACTCTGTGAAATATTGATCATACATGGAAAAATAAAGTTGCAGAAACTCTGATAAGCTAAGCTGAGCTGATGCAAGATTAACCCGCGCACTGTAGGGGCTTTGCGCCGAACACGAACTGCAGGGGGGTTGATTTCCGCCCACCCCGAGATCTCGCAAACTACGCTACGTAGCAAGAAGCGGAAAACGGCATTTGATAGCTTGATACATGTTCTATCGAAAGTATTCAGTATTGTTTTAGGTCAGGTCAAAATTGAGGTCACCAGAGGTCATCAAAGGTCAAATTTTCCAGTTTTGTCCTGTTTTAGGACATCGCTCCAGAAATTCCCATATATCTCAGAAACTATGCTAGTTAGAAACAAACCCAAAAAAGCAAACGCCAGCCAGTGAAATTTTCAATCGCAAGGTGTTCTCAAATTTGATCTCAGGTCAATATTTGAGGCTCCAGAGGTCAAAAAAAGAAAAAAAACACGTTTTTTTGCTAAATCGTTTTTCGCTATTAACTTTTTATGTGATAAAGATAACGGAAAACTGTTTACGCCATTGTGTTTATCTTGTCAAGGCGCTTGGAATGATGTACATGGTGATTTTGTTAACTTAACTTAAAAATTTGACCTCAAGTCAAGGTCAAGTGGTGACCCAAGTATGGCATGTTGCATATGGGAAGACGTGTATCGATGAGACAAACGCATTGCTGTCTGTTTCACTCCTCTGTCTTCATTATGTTGGGAGTTATTGACAAAAAAGAGATGGTGACCTCGCATGACCTCAAACGACCCAATAGGGGTCACTGAACAAAACTTACACTTGGATCATCAAGAATATCCTATAATAACATGATACAGAAGTAATTGGACTAATGTCATGCATATCCTTAGCATTTGTATATTTCCCCATTTACTTATTATGGGGAGGCTACGAAATTGACCTGACCTTAGGTCACCGATATCAAAATTCCGAAATATACGAATTGTAAGTACTTATATCCTCATGCCATCCGGTAAGTTTCAAACTGATTGGTGAAAAACTCTGGCTTTGGCACAACTGCAAACATTTTTGGAGGTGGGGTCACTTGACCTGGTCTGGTGACCTGACCTGAGATGACCCAAAGTTATTTTTTTCTTCTTCAAAGTGTGCGTAATTGATGTCCTGACAGGTGTGCGAAAACCCGGCGGCGCTGTGCGCCGCCGTTTTTTCGCTATCTTTGAAAAACATGAAGGGGGGGGCGGAAATCAACCCCCCTGCAGTGCGCGGGTTAAAGACATTGTCAAGTTCTTGATGTCCCCATAGAAGAAGAGAGTATAGACAGGTCCTACGCAATATTTGTCATTTAATGTGAACATTTTTTCCATTTATGGCAGACATAGAAGTGTACTAGTACTACCACAGCTATGACGTCACCAAAAACGATACATAATCAAACTTAACCCAACATTTACAGCAATTAAGATCGCAAGAACCCACGTTTAGAACGCGCTGCTCGCATTCGCTCGCTGCACTGCAGAACCTACCAGGGGCTGCCGCCCCCGGACCCCCCCCCCACGCCATCTCATTGACAGTATGGGTGGAGCTTTTCAGAGCAAGGTGGTGGGGCAAAATATCATATTGGGTGGTTGCTGTGCATAGCTGAGGTGAAAAATGAACAGTTTAACACTAGGAAACCTTCAAATCTGACAAAAGTTGGTGGGGCAGAACATACAAATGGTGGGGCTAAAATCAAAGTTGGTGGGGAGGGGGTGAATTACTGAATCGAAGGTCAAATACAAGCAGTTGTTAATTTATTCAGACTTTTTACAGGTAGTGTAGACAACATTAGCACCAGGCACATCATAATGCCATACTTTTCATGCTATTGGTGATGAAGTCGATACCGACACACTACATCACCAATAGCATGAAAGGTATTTTGTTAGGGTGTGTCCGGGGTTATAAATGTGTATACTGTTTTATCCCTTCAAACTGACAACCCTTTGCCTGGATGACTTTCAGACACCAATACACCACCAATAACATGAAAGTTTTATGTCTTGACATGCCCCCAAATTACAACACCAACAGTCAATACCACCAGTAACGTGCCAAATCTGAAGTGTTGACATGTTAAGTTTACCCTACTTTCTATGGGATTTATTTTATTCACTTTTGAGCAACTATATTATGAATTATTGTAACTTAACCTTACCTGGAACTCGAAAGCAGGGGGTGCTTCACAGAATTACTAAAAAAAAAACATTTAGCATGCGTCGCTTTCCAAAGCGACGATCGCTCCAAATCGAGGTTTTAAAATTCTGCCATCAAACCTCCATGGTCATTGGTCATCAATCTAAAATGTACTCTGGGTTTATAAATTTGTTCCAAAATTGATACCAGTTACCTATGCAGCGAAGTTGGCTGATAAAACCAGCGGATCCGCCGGTCGGACGGCGGAGAGTCTCCCGTTCAAAATCAATGAGTGGTCTTCCGCGGTTCTCCCAAACCGCTGACGACTGAAATAGTAGTTTGCAGACAACTTGGTAGTTTGTATGGTCTATAAAAACAACTATATTTGTGGTCTAATATGCTGACATTCTGGTGTTGTCAAACTGATATCACAGATGCTATATGGGACGCGTATTTTTTTGGTAGACTGTGGGACGGCATTTTCATGTGTGAACCATAATTATGGCCTGCAAATTCAGTAGAACTTGCCTTTGAATATCCCACTATTCGATGTAAAAAGCACACTCGCATTCGTGCAAGTGTGCTTGCACGAATGCGAGTGCAAAAGCACACGCATGCAAAAATGCAGCATGTGACTCCTCTGATGGAACATTTGTGATGGAAAATTAGCCAACCTGGCAAGAAAAAGACAAATTTTGTTCACCGACGTCGTCCAGCAGGACGGGGCATTTTAACACCCCTGAAGATGGAAGCGCCTTGACCTCCAATACGTGTGCAAAATAAAGCAAGACTATGACGAAAACTTCCTACAGCCATCATTTGACCGGATCGGAACACCCTGTGCGCCAGGGCTGGGAAACCCTAGCTGTATGTCACCGTTGGGATTCTGAAGCCCCAAGTTTGTCACCAGTTTTTTCCCCACAATTTTGTCAACTTTTCCAAGACAAAACGTTTGATACTGACAGACATAGGTTTTGTTGTTTGTTGATTTGGGTTTTAGGGTGCGACGACTACTGGAGTCAATTTGTGGCAATAAGGTATTAAAATGTTGCCTTGGTGCACTATGGTGCTACTTTTCCAATGCTGCCATCTGCCACATAGTACTATGACATCATAACGTGCTGTCATATTGTGCACCAGCATGCAAATATGTTCCTTAGTCATAGGTTGTCAACAATAACACAGGCGTTGAAAGCACAACATGAATATAGCACAAACAAAAAATCAGATGGCCATTCAGAATCACTCTGCACCTCCCCCTCCCCCAGATTAGCAGGATTAAAATTATCCTGTTGGAGTGGGAGGAGGGGTAACAAACAGGGGTGATGCTCCTGTACCTTCATACCAAGTTCAAGTTCAGCACATGCATGGCCAACTTTAGATGAACAATTCATACAAATGAGACATATTTGACACCTCAACATACCACATCAGACATTAAACTAGCAGATATTCTGCCTTCCTTTGACCAATATAGAATAACTTTTCCACACATTTGGTAGGACCTTCCCCAATGGGTGAGCTCAAGTTTTGGCAAAACCGATGCTGAGTGCATCATATGGTCTTCTTAGCCTAAATTTTCAACTCTCTATTGTGAGTTTTTAGGCTGAATTCCCCACTTGCACCATGGCTTCAAAAAAATCCTAGGACCCCGCCTGGAGGAGGGGGGGCTGCATGTCAGGCCCTACTGGATAAATCTGTCCCCCGCCCAGACTGGTTATTGATTCAACTTTTGGGGAATGATTCAATCATAATTCATTTTGGAACTTGCATTATTCAATCACCTTTTTATTCATGAATAACAAATTTGAGAATTGATTCTTCCCGATTCAGAGAATCAAAACAATATTTCAATTGATTCACGTTTGATTCAACATTTAAATCTATGTTGAATATATGTAAAATCAATAAAAGTGGAAACTTACAAAGCCATAGGTATATATGAATTATGATCATTAAAACATTGTTATAGCAATTATATTTCAGTAGAAATAAGTATAGCCACTGGGACTGCATTGTATTTGCAAAATTTACCATGCATACTTGAGTTTTTAAAAATGGTTAAATTTGAATGCGGGTTTCGATTCAATCACGATTTATGAATACAAATATATGGTGGTGAATTGATTTTGTTCAATTCAAGCAATTTGTATTGAACGATTTCAATTGATTCAATGCAGTCAAATCAATATCCAGCCTGGTGCCCCCCCCCCTCCCCCATTATTAGCAGGATTTATAATTAGCCCTATGTAAATGGGAAACCGGTGGGAAAAAAACTGACTGCCCCCCCCCCCCCCCCACACTAAAAATTGCTGGTTATGTTTGACTAAGGTACCTGTTGGTACGCCATGTTATGCACAGTATGGAAGAATGGTATGTCTCAGTGTCATATGGTAACATCAGAAATGCAGCAGCATTGTGCACCACAGCAAAATGTCAAAATTGATTCTTATGAAGCCGTTATTATTATTAATAGGTTACCGATGTTAAGTTAGGTTTAGTTTAACAGCTTTGTCAGGATAAATACAGACATATTGCTGTGGTGCACTATGCCTAAATTTATTCTGACAAAGTTGTTATTATTAATAGGTAAGGTTAGGTTAAGTTAAGTTTAGCAGCTTTGTCAGAAGAAGCGCGGCACACTACCTTAGTCAAAGATTACCAAATTGCATAAAAAGTGACGTATCCGTACCTACCCATAGGCGTAGGGGCAGGGGCAGGGAGAGAGGGGCAGCCGCCCCCGCCCCTACAATATTTTGGATTTTGACATTGCGCCTATATGGGCGTTGCAAGGAAAGAATCAACTTCAGAATGCCTCCGCCCCCCCCCCCCCCCCCCCCCCCCCCACACCCCAACTTGAACATAGTTCCTGCGCCCCTGTACCTACCAACCAAGTTTAAGTGAAGTTAAGCACATGCACAGGCAAATCAGTGGGGTTTACAGGCGCCACAACTACCAAGGTTATTTGGCACCCATGCCACATCCTCTGAAGAACACCCGATACGTCAAAGCAAGATCCTGATGTCAACACTTGCACATATTGAGTATTTACTGGAAAGCCATGGTAGATACAATACTGGAAAGCCAGAAGGTATGTAAACTTAGTAGGTAGCCTACCGATTTGGTAAGGACACGAGCCATTAAATCTTGAACTCGGCTGACCAAAGGATGACGTCACTGGCGGTAGCGGGGTCCTTCGTCGGCGCCGCGCTCACGCAGCAAACGTAGTCAGCCGCCAGTTACAGCTCGCTGTTTCGTACGGCCAGGGATTCTCGAAGACGAGCGTGGTGAATTCTCAGTGCCCATTAAATCCTAGCACATGCTTAATGGTATGATTCTGCCCCAGTGAAATGCTGGATATGCTGCGAAACGCGCCGTGACATGCCGTGACTTTGCCTCCAGTGACGTCACATCAAGCTTCGGGCTCAAACGAGGTGGCTATAGCGGTGTCACCCCCCTGCGAGCCGCAGTCCTCATACAAATCTTGCGCAACACAAATCACTATCGCCCCGCTGGACGGCCTCTGTTCCGTACTTGCATATCTCATCGGAGCCAAACGGAGCCACACTACCATTCTGTCTCAATTGTAATTGAACAGCGTGTGGGGTTCACGTGCCGTTTCCCAGCCGAACGGCTGCGCACAGTGCTCATTATCGCTGTTATTGCGCATGTTTTGTTCCGTCAACAAACGAACTCGTTGTATTGCTTGCCTTATGTTTTTTAACTGCAGGATTATTTTAGAACTGCAGGATTATTTTAGAACTGCAGGATTATTTTAGAACTGCAGGATTATTTTAGAGCTGCAGGATTATTCTAGAACTGCAGGATTATTTGGGAGATGCAGGATTAACCGAAAGTTGGCTTCCGCATTGGAATATCAACACTATTTAGAGTTGTGATTTCCATTGGGAAACTTAATGATATCTAGGTGCGAGAATCATGACAGAGGTGATAATTTGCAAAGGTGTGGTACCTACTTGTCTGTCTAAGATTTGTCACCGATTACTCCACCGATGGCTATAGATTTGTCGCCGATTAGAATGGCAGAACGGTAACGTTTTCCAGCCCTGCTGTGCGCAACCACTGCAACGTTCCACTGAGCGTAAAACACGTCTATCTCCCAACAGCATCTGCGAACGTTTGGAATGCATAAACACGCGATTTTTCTCCCAAGACATCCCTCGATGATGCGCTAGGCGACAATGTAGCTGTCAACATTGAACAAGTTCCAATCCAAAGGAGTTCTAATTTAATATTGTGTTCAATTTCCGCCAGTTACTGTGCTAAAATTTTCTTAATTAGGTAGATAGGCGCTTTGGCCTAAATGCAAAAAAATGCCACCAAAACCCACCACTTAAAGGGAATAGGTCACCTTGAAAGTTGTCTTGAAGTTCAACCAATAGGTGCATCTTGAGCTCAAAACTATGAATATGACTTTGGTTTGGACAACTGATGGATATATGTGGAGAAAGAAGTAAGTTTCTCTTTCTATTTCACGAGAAATCGTACGATAGCAGCTGGCGTTCTGGCTCTGCCCCGCTCCGCCTGACGCGGCGGCCCCCTCTGACAAGGGGGCCGCCGCGCCGCCCGGGCGGCTGAGCGGATATTAACGAGGCGTCGTGACCAGAGACTACGTGCCAGAGAGTGTACCTGCCTCCGGCGGCGCGGCGGCGAGCGTTCATTCCCCGATCGTGGCCCGGAACAGCGGGATTGAAATCGGGCCCACTAGTCCTGTGTCGAAATTACTTAACGTAGAAGGTAATTCTTTCGCCACAAACCATTTTTAGATCTGCTCTACAGATCTGCTATCTCAGTCCAAAACCCCATGTTAAAGGTGAACTATTCCCTTTAAGCCCGTATGACCGCCAAATAATCTTGCCTACACTTTTATAAACCCTAAAAGAACTTACTAAAATTACCCCACAAATATTTCATGAAGCTAGGGAATGTTGAAAGTAAAACATTGCAGAGGAATGCAACGTCCAGTACTTCTCCAAATGCCAATGCAGTACCAGGATAGATTGAGAATAAAAAGTGGTCGCAATGGCGATGCCTGTTTCCACTGACGGTAGGTTCAGGGACACCCCGGCCTTGCTACAGCGCCGACCATCGCGCCACCCCAAGATCATTTTTTGTCCGACGATGCAATAACGGACCACAGCGCCATATTTGGCGGGGCGCTACAACACAATAACGAAACATTTTTAGCTCCGCGAAGCAACCCTATCTTTTCGGCGAGCAATCGCACGGAAATCAATGCAGTGCAGGACCGGGATCCGGGTCCATCACGAACAGTGGCACACATTGTCATACGCCGTCTCTTGCAGTCTACCAGTCCATTGTCATATGTGTATTATGTAGCTAAACCATTGTCCAACTGAATGTACAGTGTGAGACAGTCACTGAAGAAATGATGACAGCCAGTTGAGTGACACTGAGTGTGTTATTGCCGCAGACGCTGACACGGGTGTTGTTCCGTTTCAGGCCTGCCTCGTGGTGCTCCTGTGTGCGGGAGCGGCACACGCCGTCGCCCAGTGTAACTGCAAGACGGTGCACCAATGTCCGCAAGTGTTCAGCGGAGGCACAGTGAGGCCCTGCCTCATGTCCCAAAACAAGGGCATCGGACTCTGTTGTCCGTCCCCGAAGTCAGCGGCGGCCACGCCACCTTCGCCACCGAAGCCGACTCCTGCCGCTCCGACTCCGGCGCCGACACCGGCCGCACCTGCCGTCCCACCTTCATCTCAGCCACCAGCGGCCGCTCCGCCCCCGAAACCGGCGGTAGCGGAGGTCCTCCCTCCGGTCGCAAAATCAGCACCTGGCGCCCCTAATCCATTCCTGCGGCCGTTCTCTGGATTCCCCTTCTTCTCGCCGAGAGGCTTCCCTCCGACACCGAGGGCTGCCGGACTCCCACCACTCGCAGCGAGTCAGATCTCTATTAGTCGCACGGCAAGCCAGACCGACCCGACCGTCAAGAGCAGCCAAAACTCCCTGACCGGACGCAGCATTCCACACAACCTGAACAGTGCAGTCCTCGCGGTCCCGGGGGCGACGCCCAGCCCTGTACCATCTTCGCCACCACCACCATCAGTGAAGCCACCAGTACCGGCCGCCGCCAAAAGCGCTACGCCCCAGAAACCGTCCATCCATGGCTTCTTGAAGTTCTTGAAGCTGAGAGGAGTGAAACCGCCGCCTGGAATAAACCTCGCTGCTCTGAGGTCCGGTGCCCTTGGAGTGGCGGGCGCGAAGCCTGCAGAGACTGGCGCGTCATCCCAGACCAAGGCCAAGCTGGAGGTTCCGAAGCAGGCGCAGACCGTCGCTGCAGCCCAGAGCCCGGAACCAGCGCCAGAAGCCAGCCCCAAACCTGCCGAGCCTTTCCCCACCCCGGCACCTGGAGGCTCAGCTGGAGGCCCTGCAAACGCCGCAAGCTCAGGACCTGAACCTGGTGCAAGTGCAACTCCCGGAAACAAGGAAGTCAAAACACGAGCCGGTGCGAGCCCTGGTGGGCCATCACCACCTAAACTCCAACCAGGCGTCTTCCTTCCGCCCAGGTCAGGCTTCCAGCCATTCGGACCTTTCAAACCCCATCCGAGATTTCTCCCACGGCTCCCACCAGCATTCCCTCCTGGGTTCAAGGGACAGTTGCCTCCTTTCGTGCTGCCACACAAATTCCAGCTTCCTTACCTGAAGCCCCCCGGATTAACATTGAAGCCTGCCGGTGTTCCAGCTGCTACTCCTGGAGTCCCACCGCCGGCCGGCGGCGCCCCTGCCCAGACGCCCGATCCTGCCGCAGGAGCTCCTGCAGCAGCCGATCCGAGACCTGTCGCCGACCCCGCTGCGAAGGCCTGGAGCAGCACACCGCCAACAACCCATAGAGGACCGGCGGGAGCTCCGGGAGGCCAACCCGTCAGCGCCCCCGGCGCCACTGGACCACAGCCAGGTGTCCCTGGAAGCACCCTGCGTACACCGGGCATCCCAGGTATCCCAGGTGTACCAGGCATCCCAGGACTTCTAGGTGTCTCAGGCAGGAAACTCAACACTGCCGGCGTTCAAGTGTCGCCTCTTGGTGGCATCATAAACCCTGGCGCCAATACGTTGGGAAGGCCAACCAGTGGACCTGGCGCAGCACCAGCAGGCGCCCCCCCTGCCAGTGGTCCAGGACAACCAGGAACTCAACTGGGAGCACAGCTTGGAGCCCAGCCGGGAGCACAGCTAGGATCACGGTCTGGAGCCCAGCCTGGAGCCCAGCCTGGAGCACAGCCAGGAGCCCAGCCTGGAGCACAGCTAGGAGTACGGTCTGGAGCCCAGCCTGGAGCCCATCCTGGAGCCCAGCCTGGAGCACAAACCGGAACCCAGCCAGGAGCACAGCCAGGAACACAGCCTGAGCCTGCAGGAACACCAGGAAGCCCAACTGCTCCAGCACAGCTAGGAGCTGCAGGACCCATTCCTAGACACTCACCTCCAGGTGGCTTCAAGATCGGTGCTAATGCCCTGGGAAGAACCCCTCCTGCTGCCGCATCCCCGGCCGGTCCCGGAGCCAGATCAGGTTTCCAGATCAGTGCCAATGCTCTAGGAAGAGTTCCTGCTGCCGGATCCCCAGCTGGCCCCGGTGTTGCGCCGGCTGCCCCATATTCTGGTGGTGCTCCTGCTCCAGGAACTCCTGGCGGTTTCCAGATCGGTGCCCATGCCCTAGGACGGCCTTCTTCTCCTGCTGGCGGACACGTTCCGGGCCAGTTTGTCCAGCCGACTAAGACCGCCGCCCGGCCCGGCATCTGCGTGCCACTCGTCCTATGTCCGCCAGTCGTGGCCAAGCAAGACATGCTTTACTCCAACTGGTGTCGACTTCGTGACGGTTCGCTCGGATTCTTATGCTCGTACGAGAGCACCAAGCTGCCCGGAGTGTTGACCGGTCTGTCGCCTAGGTCGACCGTCGGTACTGGCCCCGGATCGCCTCTGGCCAACATGGCACCCATGATTGGCTACAAAACGGGCTCCAAGGACTTCCGCAAGGCCACCGAAGAAGGAGCTCTTTTCCTGCACGAAGCCAGTCTCGCTGCTGAAGAGTCCGTCAACCAGCAGGAGATCACCGCATCAAACCTGGTGGCAGTAGGCCAGGTGCCGATTCTGAACAGCCCGACGCACCTGTTCTTCTTGAACGCTCAGGCCAAAATCGACGCCGCGGACATGGGCCTGATGGCACTGCACTCCCTAAGTGTCGTTCAGAATCTGGAGATTCTGGCACCACGCGGCACCGTGCACAAGATTAAGAGCACTGGTCCGGACGGCCCGGCCATGGCCGCCGAGGCCGCGGTCGCTGCCCTTTACGCAGGAACCTCTCCGGAGCCGACGCCAGACCAGCTGCCGCTCATCGTGCCTGATTGCGAGCCCGCCACAGAGATCTTCTGCGAGGAGAGCAACTACCGCACTATCAACGGCCAGTGCAACAACCTCAAGAAGCCGCACCTCGGCAGCGCCATGACCGGTCACAAGCGCCTTATCAGTGACACCTTCGACGATGGCATCTTCTCGATGCGCACCAAGCAGATCCGTGGTGGCAAGCTGAAGAGCGCGCGCTATGTGAGCGAACGCATAATGGACACGTTCAACAACGAGCTGCGTGACTGGACCCTGTCACTTATGCAGTTCGGCCAGTTCGTCGCGAACGACATGACCAAGACGCATGTCTTCCGTCTTAGTGAGGCCGAGGGCATCGAGTGCTGCCTGAACAACGGAATGGTGTTCCCACAGCCGTCAGTGCACCCGCAGTGCATCGCGATCGAGATCGATGAGAAGGATTCGTTCTACGGTAAGTTCGGCCAGCGCTGTATGGGCATGACGCGCTCGCTGCCAGCCCCCGAACCCGACTGCGTCGCGCGCCCAGCCAGGCCGCTCAACGAGTACACCGCCTTCCTGGACGCGTCGCAGATATATGGCAGCGACCCGAAGATCACCGAGGAGCTGCGCATGTTCCACGAGGGTCTGATGCTCACTAGCGAAGTCGGTGATCTGCTGCCGATGACCGGCCCGCCAGGCCCTGAGATGCCGTGCCGCGCCGCCATCTGTTTCTTGGCTGGCGACTCACGCGTCAACCAGCAGAGTGGCCTGGCTGTCATGCACACCATCTGGCTCCGTGAACACAACCGGATTGCGCGCTTCCTCATCAAACGCCACCCCGACTGGTCCGACGAGGAGCTTTTCCAGGAGACTCGCCGCATCGTGATCGCCGAGTGGCAGCACATTGTCTACAACGAGTACGTGCCGGCCATCCTCGGCTTCGACTACGCCGACAAGCATGGCCTACTGCCGTTCAAGAAGGGATTCTCCAACTACTACGACGAAACTATCGACCCGTCCACCTCCGTGGCGTTCGAGTCGGCCGCCATGCGGGCCAGCCACAGCATGATCCGGGACATGTACGATCTGCTCGACGCCAACGGCCAAGTGTTCCGAGTTGTCAACATCAGTACCACCTTCTTCGAGCCCACCGTGGTGTCGGACAGTTTCGTCGGCCACGCGCGCACCCTGGTGGCACGCCGTTCCGAGGCAGTCGACACCGGTATGTCCAAGTCAATCCAGGAGATGCTCTTTACCACCAACTTCCAGTTCGGCATGGACCTGATAGCCATCAACATTCAGCGTGGCCGCGACCAAGGCACGATGACGTACGTGCAGGCCGCTGAGGCGTGCGGTGTGGTCCAGGTGCACTACTGGGGCGATCTACACCACGTCATGGAGTCCAAGACCATTGACAAGCTACGATCTGTGTATGACGACCCGCGCGACGTCGACCTCTACGTCGGCGGAGTCGCTGAGAAGCTGGCGGCAGGCGCCCAGGTCGGCCCGACCTTCCGGTGTCTGATCGCTCAACAGTTCTTCGAACGGCGCTTTGCCGACCGGTTCTTCTACGACAACGGTGGCCTGCCGCACAGCCTGACCGAGGTGCAGCTGGGTGAAATCAGGAAGAGCAGCTGGGCGCGTATCCTCTGCGACACGCTTGGCGACGCTTACCAGAACGACTTCACTAAGGTCCAACCGCTGGCGTTCCTTACCACTCTGGGTCGTAACCAAGTTCTCAGCTGCAACACATTGGCGATCCCGGCAGGAGAACTAAGTGCGTTCTGATCCTCCGTTTGATATTGAATCGTCGCGTAGATTATGTCGTTAAATTTGAGCATACTGCCATGAGGTTTGTTGCCAAAGTATTTATGGGAAGTCGGTAAGCTCTACCCTTTAGGGGTTGTAGCGAATGTTTTCTTAATGGGACTAACCATTCTGAAGAGAGAAAAAAACAGTTGAGGGTGATGAAACACTGTGTACACCGTTGCGATAAATAAAGCTATGACGTCACAATGTGATTGGCTGTGCCGTAGCAGGTTTGTACGTGAACATATTGGGCATCCTAGTTCAGACCATCGAGACTGGCCCCTGAAATGCATCCGCTGCTGAGGGATGCGCCTTACCAGTAGAGCTCTTCATGGAATGGGAATCCCATGGAACCCATGGAACGGGATGAAAATGGGTGGGAATGGTGGTCATTTTTGGAAATGTAACGGGTTGGAACGGGTTTGGGACAGACCATATCATTTTTAGCACCACAAAAAGTGAAATATGCTGAAATGGGTGGGAATTGGAGCCCCATCAATTATGAATTAGGATTTGGATTTGGATTGGAACGTGTTTGAGTCTGGCTGAATGGGCTGGATCGGGATGGGGGCTGAAAATGTGTCCCCCCATGAAGGGCTCTACTTACCAGCCCAAGGCATGCAGACGAGCAAGCCGATTAGGTGCCATGTTCTCCTTGCGATTTGCATGTCTGTATATAAGCTGTGTGGATATTTCGTTGTAATACATTGCCAATAAATGTCCTCGTTTTGAATGCAACGTTTCGTCGCAACTTGCGATTTAACCCGCGCCGTGCCGGGGGGGGGGGGGTGTTTAGACAGCCTCCCCTCAGGTTTTTCAAGGATAGCGGGAAAACAGCGGCGCCCAGCGCCGCCGTTTTGGCACAGCTATTTGGGAATCAATTGCCCATATTATGTTTAAAAAAATACCTCGGGTCATCTCAGGTCAGGCCACCAGACCAGGTCACGTGACCCCACCTCCAAAAAAACTTGTGGTCGCACCACAGTCACAGTTTGTGGATATTCGGTTTTACACTTACAGGATTTCATAACGTCATAATATCTAGAATTCGTTTATCTTGGATTTTTTGTATATGAGCGACCTAAGGTCGGGTCAGTTTCGTGACTTCCCTATTATCAGTCAATGGAAAATATTCCAAAGCTTCATATTCCAAGAATACGCAATATATCAGTCGAATTCTTTCTGGATCATGTTATTATAGGCCATTCGATGACCTAGGTGCCATTTTTATTTAGTGACCCCTACAGGGTCAGTCGAGGTCATCCGAGGTCGCCAAGAGTTGTATGTCAATAACTCTCGACATAATGACGATAGAGAAATGCAACCGACGCCAATGTGTCTGTCTCGTCGAGGCACGTCTTCCCATATGCAACATGACCTGCTTGGGTCACCATTGAACCCTATTCCCTGTGGGGGACCACAATTACGTTAACCTACGGGGGCAGGTTCTGCCCCCCCCCCCCCCCCCCCCCCCCTCCAGACATCTCGAGAACCGCGCGGTCCATTTCGATGAAGGAAACGGCAATCGATTCGTCATGACAAGATCTCTCTTTTTGGACACCGACATTTGTGTTTTGTGTAAAAATGGGGGGCCAGGGGGCAAAAAGTACGAAATTTGTGGGGTGTTCTTTGAATGGACATTGCGGCCATGTGGCTGGATTGATTTATATGCCCCAAACGTTTTTGAGCTTCAAATGTACTGGTCTTTAATATATCAAAAGACAAAAACAAAATAAAAAATCATAGGTGTTTTCATGGAATGTAAAATGGGGGGATTTTATAAAAAAAAAACAATTATGTGCTGTTCGTGATTGTTTGGGACGACATGAACGTCACATGTGGGCAATATATGCTGTAATTTGTTAAATTTAATATATTGCGCATAGGCGTATCCAGGAAAAAACATGGGGGCACCATGCGCGTAATGCTTTTATCATCTTAATAATTTGAAGTTGGACCTAATTTGAGGGTGGGTATCGCTTCCCATTTGTTTATTCTGAGTGCGCCTCTGTCCTCAAAATATGTACAATCCCAGTATCTATGATGCATATTGCATTGACATTGTTTCTGACGCATTTATTGCACTGAAAACCACAAAGGAAGTATGCGCCGCAAAACCGCATTCGGAACACCTTCTCCCAAACAGGAGCCTGGAACCGCCTCTACCCGACATTTTTTTTTCGAAACTAAGACAACACGCGCCATTAAATTTTGGGAAAATTCACAAAGTTTCAGGACGGTTTAGAAGCGGAAAGTGAAAAATACCGGAGGGGGGGGGGCAGAATCTGCCCCCGCAGGGAATAGGGTTAACCATGATCTGAGGTCAAATTTTCAAGTTGACCTAACCTGGTCAACACTAATATGAGTCGACGAGTCATGACGAGACAAACACGATGGCATCAAAATTATTTCCTTGTCGTCATTAGGTAAACATATATTCGTGAAAAACTGTTTCGTTAAAAATAGTTTTTTGACATTTGATGAGCTCTGGACCCTAAATTATTGATCTAATCTAAAGTCTGAAGACATTATTCTGATTGAATTATTCTAGAGCTTTCCATTGATTTTCTCCGTTTTTTCCTAGCTATCATAGTTACTGTGATATCTGGGGGTTTCTGGAGTGAAGCCCTAAAACTGGAAAGTTTAACCTTTGATGAGCTCTGGTGACCTCAACATTTGATTCAGGAAAAACAAAATCTGAAATTCTTACGAATATGCTTGTTGAGAGCTTTTGAACACTTTCCTCTTGCGTCTTTCTAGCCCTTTTATTTTGCGAGTTAGAGGGTGGGGGGGTGTCTAATAAGGGGAGTTAAAAATCACTTTTTTGGAAAGTGTAATGTACAACAGCTGTAAAAGTGGCCTTATACGTTTGAAAGGCTACATGCAAAATTTAATTCCGATCTGTGACCAATTGGTCACAGATCTAAAGCGCTTTAGATAAGCGCATCGAGCTGGAGTGAACCCATGTCGGCTGCTCCCGGCGTTGCAGTCTCTACGGCGCCGCGCCTTATGTAAGTCGGTGTCGGCAGACCGCTAACACCACGCGGCTCCCTGCGTCGGCGGCCGGACGGCCGGGCGCGTGGCGCGCAAGCTATGCCGATTCTTCTAGGTGGTTCCATGGCAATGGTGGCCGTGACTGGACCCACAGATCCGGACCCGTTAAAATATAGACCAAGTCTATGTTAGAATATAGGCCAAGGCTGTGTCCTATGTTAGAATTGCATTCATCATTTTGGAAAATGTGAGTGACTTCGCCGGGTCTCACGTTTGGGGTTTGTCCGAGTCCGGTCTACATCCAGGTATTTCGCATTGATATTTCATACCATTTCATACAAACTACACGTCCACTTGACAGTTGTCATCGAATTCAAAATTGATCTTATTCGAACTGATCTGAACGCTGTTCTCGTAACAATGCAAGTTTAAATCAGGCTGGTTCACATTTTGCATTTGTTGTTACAAGTCCAGGAGGGAGGAACGAGCCTGGTTCCCAGTATGAACGACGTTGACGGTTAGCATGGTCGTCAGTCTGTGCTCACAAAGACAAATCAACTGACATGGGGCAATCACATGCATATACTCGTACGTACACGACAGGATAGGGAGCGTTAACCATGATCTTCTTCACAGTAGATAGACCTACGCTCCAAAACAGCAGCGACAACAATTGAAGGTCGCAGTCATGGTTGTAGTCTGAAATATTCACGGCTCTTCGAACGTACTAGGTACTTCCAGCGCAAACTGCACTCAGTGCGGGTTAACTAGAAGCAGCACGACCCGACACACTTAGTAGTCATACATGAAAGTAGACTCAGAGGTCGAAGTCTGCCTGGATAACAAACTTCTTCCTCGCAGCCCTCGCCGCCTGCCGTGACACGATCAGAGCATGTCGCCTCTTCTGATCATACACTGTCGTGACGCATCACGCATCCGACCCAAGTTTGACGCGCCTTTCGACACTTTGTGAGTGACACGGGAACTTAGGCAGGTCCAGTGGCCGGTCACGCGCACCTTCAATGTCACGGGCGGTTCCCTGATCGAACCCTCCCAGTGTATCATATCAGGGTAGACGTCGGCTTCCCAGTACAGCTGTGGAACCCTGAAACTCCTCAGTGGAAGATGGGGTTGGCTTCTAGCCGCCAGAATCACATAGACCGTCCTGCACAATTATTGTGCAGGAGGTGACTAAGGAGGTCGTATAGAGAACCGCCTACTTTGCGCACTCTGAGAACGTGCTGGTGGCGATGGTGACGGACGGTGACGGGGAAGTTCGGTGGAGGGCGGTCGATGTGATTCTGGCGGCTAGAAGACAACCCCATCATCCACTGAGGAAGTTCAGGGTTCCACAGCTGAACTGGGAAGCCGACGCCTACCCTGATATGATAAACTGGGAGGGTCTGATCACGGAACCGCCCGTGACACGAAACATGCCCGACGCTGACATTGAAGGTGCGCGTGACCGGCCACTGGACCTGCCTAAGTTCCCGTGTCACTCACAAAGTGTCGAGAAGCGCGTCAAACTTGTGTCGCATGCGTGATGCGTCACGATCACGATATGATCAGGAGAGGCGACTCGCTCTGATCGTGTCATGGCAGGCGGCGAGGGCTGCGAGGAAGAAGTTTGTTATCCAGGCAGACTTCGACCTCTGAGTCTACTTTCATGTATGACTACTAAGTGTGTCGGGTCGTGCTGCTTCTAGTTAACCCGCACTGAGCGCAGTTTGCGCTGGAAGTACCTAGTACGTTCGAAGAGCCGTGAATATTTCAGACTACAACCATGACTGCGACCTTCAATTGTTGTCGCTGCTGTTTTGGAGCGTAGGTCTATCTACTGTGAAGAAGATCATGGTTAACGCTCCCTATCCTGTCGTGTACGTACGAGTATATGCATGTGATTGCCCCATGTCAGTTGATTTGTCTTTGTGAGCACAGACTGACGACCATGCTAACCGTCAAATTCGTTCATACTGGGAACCAGGTTTGTTCCTCCCTGTTGGACTTTTCATACAAATGCAAAATATGAACCAGCCTGATTTAAACTTGTATTGTTACGGGAACAGCGTTCAGATCAGTTCGAATTAGATCAATTTTGAATTATATGACAACTGTCAAGTGGACGTGTAGTTTGTATGAAATGGCAGGTAATAGCAATGCGAAATACCTGGATGTAGACCGGACTCGGACATATCGGAAACGTGAGTCCCGGCGAAGTCACTCCTATTTTCCAAAATGATGAATGCAATTCTAACATAGGACACAGCATTGGCTAAATTCTAACATAGACTTGGTCTATATTTTAACGGGTCCGGATCTGTGGGTCCAGTCACGGCCACCATTGCCATGGAACCACCTAGAAGAATCGTCATAGCTTGCGAGCCACGCGCCCGGCCGTCCGGCCGCCGACGCAGCGAGCCGCGTGGTGTTAGCGGCCTGCCGCCACCGACTTACATAAGGTGCGGCGCCTTAGAGACTGCAACGCCGGGAGCAGCCAACATGGGTTCATTCCAGCTCGATGCGCTTATCTAAAGTTGTACATTGCACTTTCCAAAAAAAAAAAGATTTTTCACTCCACCTTAGACTGTCTAAACTCCCCCCCCCCCCTCCGGCACGGCGAAGGTGGCGCCGAGCACAGGCACGGCGCGGGTTTATAGTTCGTGACGAAATGAAAGTCATTTCCAGCGACATAGGAAAGTCGCAAAGTTTGCGGGGGGGGGGGGGGAGGGGGGCAGTGAAAGCTTGATCCTCTTTTGAGAGACGCTCACTTCCCCTGCGCAATATTTATTTTTGGGTAGGTTTGAGCTCTTCTCGTCTTGGTCTACCTTTTGTCGTCTCAAATGTCTCCCAGGTAACAAAATAACCAAATCTAAAATTTTGAAAAAGTTTGACCAAAAGGTGGAAAATGCCCCTTGCCTCCCGTTCCCACGACTATGGTGTTTTCGGAGAGTTTTCTGACAATATTTTTATAGCACTCAGAAAAAGAGCAGTTACAGGGAAGTCTCCGCCTACAGTCAGCAAGGCAGTGGGGATGGGGGTTAGTAAACATTATTGGGTGTGCTAGTTTGGTAAAAATAATACACTTCCGAATCATTCACTTCAGTCTATGCATCAAGCTTGCACCTCAGCTGGCATGAGGAGCGACAGCGAACTCTGATCTTTATCAGGACCCGGAGGGTTGACCTGATGACGGGGAGAGTCGAGTCAATTGATTCAACCAGTCGCAATACAAGAATGCTGTTAACACATTTCTGGAACAATGTATCACGGATTGTAATAAGTCTGCCTGTGATTCTTGAAGAGGCTGACCCCATGATGACCCCAGCACAGCTGGGGGCATTTTTGTTTACTTCACATGAATACCCTAACACCTGGCTGCATGCTCACATCATCCCTATATTTTAACCAGCGCCGAGCAGGGGGGGGGACACCGCGGAAAAACGGCGAAGCGCAGCGCCGCCATTTTTCAGCACCGCCACACACACACACACACACACACACACACACACACACACACACACACACACACACACACACACACACACACACACACACACACACACACACACACACACACACACACACACACACACACACACACACACACACACACACACACACACACACACACACACACACACACGATATCGCCCTTGTCAGGGCCGCTGCCAACTCCACCAAATATACATGCCCGACACCGCAACAGGACAATCGTGACAGGAAATAGCTGGCGACGCCGCGGCAAGGATTCGTACTGCACGTCAGATATACAAAGGCTCATTTGCTTATAATAATTGCTACAATATGGACAATATATCTAAACCAACATAGATTTTCCATTGTTGGGCAAAATTGGAGGACCCAAACCCACGTTGTTTGAAACATAAAATATCCTATTCAATTCCTGTAGATTCCGGCACCATGCGTAGCACGCACACCATGTGTAGCGCGCACACCATGTGTAGCACGCACACCATGTGTAGCACGCACACCATGTGTAGCGCGCACACCATGTGTAGCACGCACACCATGTGTAGCGCGCACACCATGTGTAGCACGCACACCATGTGTAGCGCGCACACCATGTGTAGCACGCACACCATGTGTAGCACGCACACCATGTGTAGCACGCACACCATGTGTAGCACGCACACCATGTGTAGCGCGCACACCATGTGTAGCGCGCACACCATGTGTAGCACGCACACCATGTGTAGCACGCACACCATGTGTAGCGCGCACACCATGTGTAGCGCGCACACCATGTGTAGCACGCACACCATGTGTAGCGCGCACACCATGTGTAGCACGCACACCATGTGTAGCACGCACATTGCAGCTGGTAGATGAGGACGAGGAGGTGCCAAAGCGATTCTGAAAATCGATGCATTCATATTTCGCACAGCCATGGTGGTTATCAATTTATAAATTAATTTGTTAAATAATTAACAGCCAGTTATAAATTGGTTTGTAGTTACAAGTTATTGTAAGTTATAAATAAATGTGTACCATAAAATGGTGAAGTGAGACTTTGGTGAATCTACCGTCAATCATCAATATAGTCAAATGGCATTAGCATTGGGTGCTCGCACTGAACATCATTCATTACGAACATCACTCATGAATCATACTGTTTTACGAGCTTGCCGACGCAGTCTGCCCAGTGGACGAGGTGACGGCCGGCGATCAGCCAATGACGGGCACTGAGGCCGCCACAGGCGCTGGACGACGCCGAGCTGGGCCGTCTGGGGCGGGACTGGCCGCCACAGGCTCTGGACGACGCCGAGCTCCGCCGTCTGGGGCGGGACTTGCCGCCACAGGCGCTGGATGACGCCGAGCTCCGCCGGCTGGGGCGGGACTGGCCGCCACAGGCGCTGGAGGACGCAGAGCTGGGCCGTCTGGGCCGGGACTGGCCGCCACAGGCGCTGGACGACGCAGAGCTGGGCCGTCTGGGGCGGGACGACGCAGAGCTGGGCCGTCTGGGCCGGGACTGGCCGCCACAGGCACTGGACGAGGCAGAGCTGGGCCGTCTGGGGCGGGACCACGCAGCCGCCACAGGCGCTGGACGAGGCAGAGCTGGGCCGTCTGGGGCGGGACTGGCCGCCACAGGCGCTGGACGAGGCAGAGCTGGGCCGTCTGGGGCGGGTCTGGCCGCCACAGGCGCTGGACGAGGCAGAGCTGGGCCGTCTGGGGCGGGTCTGGCCGCCACAGGCGCTGGACGACGCAGAGCTGAGCCGTCTGGGGCGGGACTGGCCGCCACAGGCGCTGGACGACGCAGACGCAGAGCTGCGCCGTCTGGGGCGGGTCCACGCAACCGCCGTGGCGGAGGCGTGCCTGCGGCGGGCGGGACCACTCTTCACCGGAATCCCACCCCCAAACAAAAATCCAAGGGTTTCGGGTTCGAGTCTGGCTACTGGCGCAAGTCATTCGGTTCCCCGCCCCGGAGGGGAGTGGTTCTCCTCCCCACCCGCGGCGGCATATAGCCATAGGCTACGGGGTGGGCGAGAATCACTCCCCTCCCCCCTCCCCAACCCCCCCCCCCCCCCCAAAAAAAAAAACGGAGGTCTGCGAACCTGCCGATCGGCCGACCCTACCTAGACGCCGATTTCGGGTTTAAGCGCAGTCACGTGACCGAGCTTGGTCACTTGACTTTGGACGGCGCTTTAATTCGATATGGTGCGCTAAAGCATGACTGGATTTTTTTCTTCTTCTCGCAATTCAAAGTGTTTAAACGCCTGATGAAGAGTTGGATCCTTGTAATTGTATGAACGTATGTGTGTGTTCGTACGATACAAGTATACAAAATATACATTTACTGGTACCCTTAAAAATTATACCACCATATGATAGGAAATTAATCATGCTGTTGGGATCGAAAATATAGTTTTTCCACCGAAACTAAAAAAAAATATTAACCAAAAAACAAAACAAAAAGTGAAATAAGAAAACTCTTGAAACTTGTGCTTATGCAGCCAATGTTAAAAAGATATGTGTATTAATTGTCATGTCAATCAAAATAAAATGAATTAGGATACTGCACATGTGTTTTGTACTTCAATTTATGGATTTTCGAAATTTCTGATGAAATGTTTACAATTAACCCACTTCTGGGGGCAACGCGAGACATCGAGTAATATGTATACAAAGTATGATTATTCGTCTTATTTCCCCATCCATTTGACTATGCCCCGCAGACTTGAACTAAATCCCTCGTATAAAACATTTTGTGGCGGCCGCCTGTTCACTAAACAAGATGAAGCACCATGGAAACATTACGTCATATGGGCCATAGCCAGCAACATGACACATGTTTTCATTAGCGATTAATTTTTCATCTGTAGCTTCTGATTTTTGGCTGCAGTGGCACACAAATTAAACAAACAAAAAATCCTGGAAAAGCTGAAAACTGTCTCACTTCATCCATCAAGCAACATTAAATGCCCAAAGCATGCCAACCAACATTAAATGCCCAAAGCATGCCAACCAACATAGTGTCTCACTTCACCCCACTGGGCGCGGTGAAGTGAGACAGCAATAACATACACAATACAAGATATGCAACATAAGGAATCAGTCAAAAAACACGCTAGACTGGTGGTATTTCTCACAATTTAACATTTGGAACAAAAATACAAACAAACCAATTGAGGCAATAGGTGCAAAGTTAGGACAGTTAAAGGCAAAAACTGTTCACTTCTCCCATTTTACGGTACCTTGAGTTTTTTAAATTCCGTCACTCGGATTGTAGGTCGGAAAGGAGTGAGATTTACTAACAAGAAATCGGAACCATTGGACATCCTAGAGAGATTCTATTCGACTCCTTCTCGCCCCATCACCTTTCGTACTCTAGGACTGCTGTGTTTGTGTCAGCTCTTACAGTGGAGAATACAGGTCGCAGTTAACTGTCAAGTGTCAGCCTCGCAGCATATCCTCCGGAGGCTGATAACAGCTCCAGTGTAGTGCTGATATAAGCTGTTTGAGGAAGAGGCAGACAATACAACGGGGCCTTTGTTCGATCACATGCGTTTTGCTTACTCAACAGTCCAAATAAGTACCTTAGATCGGTTCAAATAAGTACCTTAGATCGGTTCAAATTAGGAAGTCAAATCACACATTTAATGGCGATAACAAAACCAAAACAAATGTGTGATCCATGTAGTACCAGGCAGGGCTGCGGAGTCGACAGAATTTTAGCAACTCCGACTCTGACTCAGACTCCGGCCTGAAAAAATCGACTCCGACTCCGACTCCGACTCCGACTCCGACTCCGACTCCGACTCCGACTCCGACTCCGACTCCGACTCCGACTCCGACTCCGACTCCAACTCAGACTCCGTCCTCTATCCGTTCTCCAACCGCATGCTATAAAGCAATATATGCAATGTCATCTATTTTCCGTTTGTCTTTATTCTTAACAGTATTGAGAACAATGCTACGCCGCCCGAGCACGGGCACGGCGTGCCTGCCGCGCGTCCAGCCCAGTCGTGCTCGCCTGCAGGCGGCGGAACCCCCGAAACGGGCATCGAGCGGCGAGCGCAGCCAGCCGCCGCCGGCCAAGCTCGCAGCAGCTGGGCTTCAGCCCCAACTCGTTCCAGCTCGTCTTCGCTGGAGCCGCTGCTGCTCCCGGATCCTGCGCTGTCTTACAGCTGGCCAGTCAGTGCGCCGCTCTCCGCCGCCTCGCCTCCAGCAACCAAGTCTACCAGTCAGGGGTGTGTATTTCCCAAAACAAATATTTGGGGGTGGTCAAGGGCGAATATCGTACCATGTCCCTAAACGACTGGAATCGACCGAAAATTGACATCTTAACCCGCGAGTTACTGGGGTATATTTCATAACGCGACTTACTGGAGGGGGGGGCTATTTTTTGCCCCCCCCCCCCCCCCCTCCCCCTCTGATCTCCGGAACTACTGGACCGAATGTAAAAATTCAAACGGCATTCGATAGCCCTGGAAAATTTATATAAGGAAACATAATAATGTTGACATCGAGGTCACCGATAACGTCACAGATCAGGTCAAGTACAAAATGTTTGACCGTGTCAAAAAGTCTCGATGGATGGAATTGTCGCGCAAAATTGCGATATTAAACGCATAAGCTGTCGGTAAATCGATATGATTCGTGTGTCTGACACTTCTAAGTACCTTTCTAAGCTGTGTATGACCTTGGGTCAGGTCAAGGTCATCCGAGGTCACGAGGTCAAACTGCAGATTACGGTCATTAGGCGTTGTAACACATGTTTATGGGTTTGTTTTTCGTCTAGAACGCGAATAATTACCTTAGAACATTGTTTGTTCCATATAAATAGAAGTAAAAAGCAAAAATGGGAATGCGTTTTTTATGCATAGTAATGCTGTGAGAAGTGGTCGATTTTGTGTCATTTAACACGCGCCCTGGAGGGCCTCTGATAATTACACGCCCTGGAGGGGGTGGGACGGATTTCGCCCCCCCCCCCCCTTATGATCTCGAAAACCACGCAACGTAGCGACAAGCGGGAAACGACGTTAGATAGCTCGAGACAAGCTCTTTCGAAAATATTTCGTTATTTTTTTTGTTCAGGTCAATATTGAGGTCACCAGAGGTCAGTCATCAAGGGTCAGATTTTCAAGTTTTCAAGACTTCAGTTCGAACACTCCCAAATATCTCGGGAACTATGATAGTTAGCAGCAAACGGAAAATAGCAATCGAAAGTCATTGCAAAATGCAATCGACAAAGGTGTCCTCAGATTTGAGCTCAGGTCAATAGTTTAGGCTCCAGAGGTCATCGAAAGTCAAAAAGGTGATTTTGTTTCCAAAACTGTTTTCCCCAAATAACCTTTTACCTAGTAAAGATAAAGCAATAATGTTTACGCCATCGCGTGTTTCTTGTCAAGGCGCTTCGAATCATATTCATGGTGACTGGGTTAGGTCAACTGAGAAATTTGACCTCAGGTCAGGGTCAAGTGGTGACCCAAGTTGGTCATGTTGCATATTGGGAGACGTGTCTCGACGAGACAAACATATTGGTACCGTTTTCTTTTCTCTAGCTTCATTATGTCGATAGTTATTGATAAACTGTGTTGGCGGTCACAAAATTGACCTGACCTTAGGTCATCGATATTAGAAATCCGAGATGAACAAAGTGTTGGTATCTATGTTCTTATGAAGTCCTGCAAGATTTAAACCGATCGGCGTAAAACTGTGGCTGTGGTACTACTGCAAACGTTTTGGAGTTGAGGTCATCACGTGACCTGGTCTGGTGACCTGACCTGAAATGACCTGAGGCCAAGAATTTTACATAATGCGGCAAGTTTATTTCTAAACAGGTATACAAAAAACGGCGGCGCTGCGTGCCGACGTTTTTGCGCTATTCTTGAAAAACCGGAGGGGTGGGCGGATTTCGCCCCCCCCCCCCTCCAGGGCGCGTGTTAAAGGTCATAACTCGGTCATTTGTAAAGATATCGACTTTAAATTTGGTACACAAATTCACCGCATACGTCTCGATCACATATATTCCGATTTTTTGGATAATTCTGATTTGTTCTTGAAAATTTTGTTTAAAAAAATGTATTTGGATTTCTCAAAATTTTGAATTAAAAAATCCCAAAAATCCGAGATATCAGTTTGATATCCCGGTCTATTGTCAGTAATTTTATTTAAAACAATTTAGTTTATCTTAAATATCGTACCTTTGACAGCGTTTTCCGCAAACCATTATTTTGCAACAAAAACCGAAGAACATGACGTCACTCTGACGTCATTTCCAGTTGACCTATTATAGCCTCATATTTGTCCTTTTGCCAACATGTGTCGAATTGATGTGAGAGAAGGTACTGCAAGTTTGGTGACGATACCTGTGTTCATTTAGGATTTATTGCAAAATAATGGGAGGGGGGCAACAAATAGCCCCCCCCCCCTCCCCCAGTAACTCGCGGGTTAAATTGGCAATTGGCACCGAAAATCCGAAAATTGGCACAACATTGACAAAGTCAAGTTTGTTTTAAGCACAATTCAATGCACAGGTGAGCTAGATCGTTTGCAGTCGTGCCACAGCCACTGGCCACAGTGTCTGGCTCAGCACTTCAAAAATCACATGACGTAATCAAGCCATAGATACCTACGACCCTGATATCTGATATTGTATTTTATATCGGCGACCTAAGGTCAGGTCAGTTTCGTGACCTTTCCATTACAAGCCAACACAAAAATATACAAATGTTTTCGTATCACAGGATTCGCATTAGAGCATAATAATTATTTTAAGATGATGTTCATTTTTGATATAGTTCATTTTTGATGACCCAAGTACAATTATTGCTTAGCGACCCCTACAAGATCGAGTTAAGTCATCTGAGGTGACCAGCACTTATTTGCCAATAACTCTTGATAGCATAAAATGAAGATAGGAACGTGAGACCGGCACCACTGTGTATGTCTCGCGGAGACGTGTCCGACATTGCGCAGCACGACATACCTGGTTCACCACATCACCTTAAATTACCTTGACCTGAGGTCAAATTTTGAATTTGACTTAGGTAACCTAGTCACCATGGTATGATTATAATCTCCTTGACGAAACGAGCACGATCACGTTCAAATGGGCGACGTGTGACCATAAGAGTCTGTGCGTCCAAAACCCCAATCATCATCAGATGACGTTAAAATTATTGCCCCTACATCGGGCGGAAAGCTACCACTAGATAAGTAAACTAAAGGTTTCATTTTCCACTCATTTTCTTTTGAAAGGGGTGTAAAGTTAATGTGCCTAGGCCGACGACTACTTTACCGACCAAAGTAATCACCAGTTGCCAAAAAGTCGACTCCGACTCCGGGCCGGATTCGGAGTCGGTAAGATTTTAGCAACTCCGACTCCGACTTCGACTCCGACTCCGCAGCCCTGGTACCAGGAGCGATGCATTTGTATTATATTTGTCCTCAACGATGACACCATAGTGCATTGTGAACGCAAGGTTGCATTCTGATGATGTTTTTTGCTAGACTATCTAGGAATATCTCAATACATTCTGGACACCAATACGTCCATGAACGAAGACGTGTGACCCGGTTTATGGAAAGCAGCTGGCATCAGAACACGCCATACCGATGTGATCACGACCATGGACGCCATGGGCAGAGAACGCACCCAAGCACCCAGTGTCAGTACCTGGTGCTCCTGCTGAGACATATTCCTCCAGGATGTCCACAGGCCACAGCAGTCCAGTGGTGAGCCTCATGCTTCCATTACTGTTGTACCGTGTTGTGGGACGAGGCGGACTTTGTGTACCAACACCGTCCATTCAGACGCCGTCACACTGCGCCATGTTTGCCTCCTCTTCCGAGACCGCGGCTCGACTGTCACCTTGAAGGAGACAGGCGGCAACGACCTGTGTGTCAGTCGCGCCCGTCCCTATCCTCATTTCCTCCAGGGTCAACCCTCTCACCTCTTTCTCCGCCGCTGCTCAGCTCGGAGGCCCTCGGTGACCTCAGCAGCTGCGGGCGGCTGCGGATGGCCCTTGGCGGCGCTCTAGGTGGCCCTTGGCGGCTCTGGGTGGCGCTTGGCGGCCCTTGGCGGCCCTTGGCGGCCCTTGGCGGCCCTTGGCGGCCCTTGGCGGCCCTTGGCGGCCCTTGGCGGTTCTGGGCGGCTATGGGTGGCCCTTGGCGGCTCTGGGTGCCCTTGGCGGCCCTTGGCGGCTCTGGGTGGCCCTTGGCGGCTCTGGGCGGCTCTGGGTGGCCCTTGGCGGCGCTGGGTGGCGCTGGGAGGCGCTGGGTGGCGCTGGGCGGCCCTTGGCGGCCCTTGGCGGCTCTGGGCGGCTCTGGGTGGCCCTTGGCGGCTCTGGGTGGCACTGGGCGGCTCTGGGCGGCGCTGGACGGATGCGGGCGGCGCTGGCCGCCCTCCACAGGAGCCGGCTCGCGGCGACGGTCATGAGTCAACTGACGGCCGCCGGCGACGCGGGGACGGCGCGTGGGTATCCCCGGCCGTCGACCCAGCCAGGGTGGTCAGGGTCATCTGGTGCCGGGTCTGCGCCACCGCTCGCCTCTCCACTGGGCTCCACCCGACCCCTCTGCAGCCGGAGAGGCCACGGGCGGCGGGAACAGGCGACGCCACCTCCGATAACAATGACGCCCGGCTCTGGGAGCGCGGGCTTCGGAACTCACAGAGACGAGGGGTGGTGATTTCGAGATGATCTCTTCGATATACACGGAAATTTCCGTGACCATTGAGGTCAGTGGCCCGGGAAAACCACGTAGGTACTCTTCTGAGGGGAGCCGTCACTTACCCCCGGCGTCAGCCATTACTGCTCAGGTGCCAACGTTTGCCAATTTAAAATCATGTTGCCAATGTCAAATCATGTTGGATTCTGAACAATAACATACAATTTGTGGCATACCCAGACATAAATAGCCACAGCATCCTACATCTGTAGTTCTTGTGGTAAAATATTCAATACTGGCAAAAATACTGTGTCAGGTAAAATCATGTTTGATAAAATTATTGCTCTCATATGATCAGAACCAAAAATAATAATGGTGTTTTTTATCTTATTTGCGGAATATTGAATGATGCTTTGATTGTATTACCTACTTCAAATACGCAAAACATCAATTGTCCAAAACTATTTTGCAGCAGCACCCATGGAAGCAGCAAGTGATGTCATCATGGATGAATGTGGAAACATTATTCTTGCATCCTTGTAACAATAGGTACAACAAATATCAGTAGATGATGCAACGTTGCATGGTTCTCAGGGCCTATTTTAAGGGAAAACCAATGGGGGAGGGGGGGGGGGCTAAAAGGTACCCCCATTTTTGGGAATATCTATTTGTGGCAAAAACGAAGCCCCCATTTTTTCCCTCCGCTGATTTGGGCCGGTCACCTTATTTTGGGATTCGAGCTTACGAAATTCACTTTTCGAATTCACAAAATATAATTTTGTGGACATTTTTCCGAGAAAAAAAAATATTTTTGGGGTTTAAAAACCCAAAAAATAAAAAAATTATAGATGGCCATTTGGAAGAGAATGACATTTCTTTTCTTTTGACGTTTTGTATTTGCAATTTTCTTTGAAACTCTATTAAAAAAATCAAACATTTATTGTTCTTCAACCAAAAATGCAATAACATGACGTCATTAAAACGTTATTATCTCCCCAAATACTTCATTAATTTCATTGAAATTTGGTGAGAAGACGTAGAATTGATGCAGTATAAGG
>JAXIVJ010010234.1:5000-10000 GCA_036785665.1 Chirona hameri
TAACAGTGGTTGCTCCGTGCTCAGTTTGGCTAACAGTGGTTGCTCCGTGCTCAGTTTGGCTAACAGTGGTTGCTCCGTGCTCAGTTTGGCTAACAGTGGTTGCTCCGTGCTCAGTTTGGCTAACAGTGGTTGCTCCGTGCTCAGTTTGGCTAGCGACTGGCAGTATGGCGCCGAGTTCTGCTGCGTTGGGTTATTTATCTCTGCTGTAGTCTGTGGCTGGCAGTGTATTTATCTCTACTGTAGTCTGTGGCTGGCAGTGTATTTATCTCTGCTGTAGTCTGTGGCTGGCAGTGTATTTATCTCTGCTGTAGTCTGTGGCTGGCAGTGTATTTATCTCTGCTGTAGTCTGTGGCTGGCAGTTTATTTATCTCTGCTGTAGTCTGTGGCTGGCAGTTTATTTATCTCTGCTGTAGTCTGTGGTGGCTGGCAGTTTATTTATCTCTGCTGTAGTCTGTGGCTGGCAGTTTATTTATCTCTGCTGTAGTCTGTGGCTGGCAGTTTATTTATCTCTGCTGTAGTCTGTGGCTGGCAGTTTATTTATCTCTGCTGTAGTCTGTGGCTGGCAGTTTATTTATCTCTGCTGTAGTCTGTGGCTGGCAGTTTATTTATCTCTGCTGTAGTCTGTGGCTGGCAGTTTATTTATATCTGCCAGCCACAGACTACACAGCCCAGTCTGTGGCTGGCAGTTTATTTATCTCTGCTGTAGTCTGTGGCTGGCAGTTTATTTATATCTGCTGTAGTCTGTGGCTGGCAGTTGAATGCTTAGTTTTACTGCGTTCGGTTATCTCTTTCTGCTGTGGTCTGCATGCTGGCGGTTATATGCATCTCTTTTGAATGTGGCCGATTGCTGCCGCATTTTTCGTGGCAGTTTCAAAAAGCATGTGTCTTCTGTACTCTAATTGCCTTTTGTATACTACGAATCTGTATCGCTGGCTTGTGCATATAATCTGGGTGATGACGAGAAGCCAAATATACGTTACTTATACTTGCGGCTTTGTTGTCGGACTTTTCGCTTGTATTTGTGTATTCTTGTTCGTGATGCTACAAGTTAATTACTAATTAAGGAACGACTCATATGTTATTGAAAACAAATCCTTTATAGGTAATTACCTTGATTTTCATCTGCAACAGAAATGCTGGAAAGAGTAGAATAAATAACGCAGGAGTACAATTGCAAGTTGCTGCAGAATTATGGAAGTATTTAATTAATCTTGCGGACTGGTGCCTCAGATATGCCTTACGTGACAAATGGTGTTAATATGGTTTGTTAAGTCGTTTGGCAGTGAGTATTGTGACGATTCAGTACTGTGGGTGGTGTGAGGGGTGATATAGCCGGCAGTCGGGCCGTGGGCACTCCTCTGCTGACTGCGAGCAGTCTGCTACCAACCGTGACCTGTCTGGCGCCGTCTGTGACCTGTCTGCTACCAACCGTGGCCTGTCTGGCGCCGTCTGTGCCCTGCCCGGTGCCGTCTGTGACCTGTCTGGTGCCGTTTGTGACCTGTCTGGTGCCGTCTGTGACCTGTCTGGTGCCGTCTGTGACCTGTCTGGTGCCGTCTGTGACCTGTCTGGTCCGTTTGTGACCTGTCTGGCGCCGTCTGTGCCCTGTCTGGTGCCGTCTGTGACCTGTCTGGTGTCGTATGTGACCTGTCTGGTGTCGTATGTGACCTGTCTGGTGCCGTCTGTGACCTGTCTGGTGCCGTCTGTGACCTGTCTGGTGTCGTCTGTGACCTGTCTGGTGCCGTCTGTGACCTGTCTGGTGCCGTATGTGACCTGTCTGGTGCCGTATGTGACCTGTCCGGTGCCGTCTGTGACCTGTCTGGTGCCGTCTGTGACCTGTCTGGTGTCGTCTGTGACCTGTCTGGTGCCGTCTGTGACCTGTCTGGTGCCGTCTGTGACCTGTCTGGTGCCGTCTGTGACCTGTCTGGTCCCGCTTGTGACCTGTCTGGTGCCGCTAGGCGTTGTGCGACCTCCACATTCAGCTCCGGACGTCAATAACGATCCTGGGATCGTGTCCTACCAGCCTCGTGTCGGTCGTCTGTGCTGCCATAGTGGCCACACATCTGTCCCCTGCCCAACCACGTGTCTGGCGCCGTCTGGGCTGTGCCGACTGCAGGCCGGCCCGCGTGACCGGTCGGTGTCTGACTGCCCTCCCCTGACAGGCTCTGTGCGCGCGCCGTCCACGATGGGTCCGTCCCGCGTGGAGCAGGCTCTGTCCGAGGTGGCCTCGTCGCTGACTTCTAGTCAGCCGCGCTCCGGACCGCAGCAGGTCTGGTCGTTACAGATCCAGATCTGGCTGCTTAGCGCCGAGCTCTACCTCAAGTACGTGCCTGGTACGCCGCGGAATTTATCACCCGAATCATTATCAACCATAGCGTAGAGGTGTGTGTGTGTGATCCAACACAGCCAGGCACGTAGCCAAGGGGGGGGGGCGGTGGCACCCCCCCCCCCCCTCCCCCTGGAGGCCAGGAGGGCCCTTTTCGGCGCGCGCCGAAAAGGGCCGACGAGACCACGCGAAGCACGGTATAATGGGTTCTTTACCACGCGAAGCGTGGTCTTTAGAGAGTTTGGAGCACTTCAGAGACCCTTTAGGGCCACCAGGGCCCTCTGAAAGACCAGAGGGCCCCTTAGATGTTCCAATGAGCCCTGTGCATGTCAAAGGGGCCCCTGGCCAGACCGAAAGGGGCCCCTGGCCCCTTTGCGGGTCAGAGGGCCCCTGCAAACTTCGAATGGGCCCATAGCCAGCACAGAGGGGCCCCTGGGTAGGTCAAGAGACCCCGGGTATATTTCTTTAATCGGCATATAATTTAATTTGTAGTTAAATTGCGCCGCGGAGCGGCGCGATTTTTTAAAGTTGTATTCCCTTTACAACTGCATTCTTACTGTTGAAAGGCCCAGGGTCCCTTCAGATCGTCTAGGGGCCCCTCCGACCTTTTCAACGCCCTTCCGACCTGTTCAGGGACGAAAAGACATGATGTGGAGTGGGTACTATATATATATATATATATATATATATATATATATATATATATATATATATATATATATATATATATATATATATATATATATATATATATATATATATATATATATATATATATATATATATATATATATATATATATATATATATATATATATATATATATATATATATATATATATATATATATATATATATATATATATATATATATATATATATATATATATATATATATATATATATATATATATATATATATATATATATATATATATATATATATATATATATATATATATATATATATCTATATCTATATCTATATCTATATCTATATCTATATCTATATCTATATCTATATCTATATCTATATCTATATCTATATCTATATCTATATCTATATCTATATCTATATCTATATCTATATCTATATCTATATCTATATCTATATCTATATCTATATCTATATCTATATCTATATCTATATCTATATCTATATCTATATCTATATCTATATCTATATCTATATCTATATCTATATCTATATCTATATCTATATCTATATCTATATCTATATCTATATCTATATCTATATCTATATCTATATCTATATCTATATCTATATCTATATCTATATCTATATCTATATCTATATCTATATCTATATCTATATCTATATCTATATCTATATCTATATCTATATCTATATCTATATCTATATCTATATCTATATCTATATCTATATCTATATCTATATCTATATCTATATCTATATCTATATCTATATCTATATCTATATCTATATCTATATCTATATCTATATCTATATCTATATCTATATCTATATCTATATCTATATCTATATCTATATCTATATCTATATCTATATCTATATCTATATCTATATCTATATCTATATCTATATCTATATCTATATCTATATCTATATCTATATCTATATCTATATCTATATCTATATCTATATCTATATCTATATCTATATCTATATCTATATCTATATCTATATCTATATCTATATCTATATCTATATCTATATCTATATCTATATCTATATCTATATCTATATCTATATCTATATCTATATCTATATCTATATCTATATCTATATCTATATCTATATCTATATCTATATCTATATCTATATCTATATCTATATCTATATCTATATCTATATCTATATCTATATCTATATCTATATCTATATCTATATCTATATCTATATCTATATCTATATCTATATCTATATCTATATCTATATCTATATCTATATCTATATCTATATCTATATCTATATCTATATCTATATCTATATCTATATCTATATCTATATCTATATCTATATCTATATCTATATCTATATCTATATCTATATCTATATCTATATCTATATCTATATCTATATCTATATCTATATCTATATCTATATCTATATCTATATCTATATCTATATCTATATCTATATCTATATCTATATCTATATCTATATCTATATCTATATCTATATCTATATCTATATCTATATCTATATCTATATCTATATCTATATCTATATCTATATCTATATCTATATCTATATCTATATCTATATCTATATCTATATCTATATCTATATCTATATCTATATCTATATCTATATCTATATCTATATCTATATCTATATCTATATCTATATCTATATCTATATCTATATCTATATCTATATCTATATCTATATCTATATCTATATCTATATCTATATCTATATCTATATCTATATCTATATCTATATCTATATCTATATCTATATCTATATCTATATCTATATCTATATCTATATCTATATCTATATCTATATCTATATCTATATCTATATCTATATCTATATCTATATCTATATCTATATCTATATCTATATCTATATCTATATCTATATCTATATCTATATCTATATCTATATCTATATCTATATCTATATCTATATCTATATCTATATCTATATCTATATCTATATCTA
>JAXIVJ010010234.1:15000-47993 GCA_036785665.1 Chirona hameri
GGCCCGTCGGCGGGGTGAGAGCAGGGGCTGCCTGGGCTGAACGAAGCCGAAAATCCCGGACTGTCGTTTTGACAGTCGCCTGAGAAAGAGACAACAGTCAATGACAATGACTATCTGTATAATGCATCTATTTCGGCCTACACAGCTGCAACGCGGACCTGATTTCCATCACTCACCACTACATACAAGTAGATTAAATGAATAGACACATTGAAATTCACAATGGCTATAGGAATCTCCCCAAGCTATTCCGGGCTTTGACCGTAAAGACAAACAAGCCGCATTATAACAACTCACCTGCGACTAGCAGCCCATCTGGCGAGGCTGCCATGGCGGCCTCCCTGTTGGCCTTGATGGTGGCAGTGAAGGCGTCCCGGATGATCGGCGAGACCACCGTGGTTGTCAGCCGATGTGATGTCGTCCGGCTCAGTTTGCCCAGGTTGGCAAACTTCAGCAGCCATTCGACCTTGGACTGGTGGCAGCCACTGAGGGTGAGCGCACCGGCGAAGATGACGTCGAAGGTGGAGACGTAGCCGACGCGCTCTGTGCTGCTCCACTTGTACTTGGCGGGCCGTCCGCGCGAGCAGCAAGTCTGAAAGTGATGATTGTGATTTAGGCTTAGGGGGCCGCAATTAAGTACTCTAGTTATTAGGTTCATTAGGTACACCTGACCTTACCGACATTAGTTAAAATATTAATCCGTTTTCCTCGTACGGTTTTGGTATCCACTACAATCATTAATATTTACTTTCCAAGTAAATAATTGCCAAAAAATGAGCATATTAATATTCCTAATAAATAAATTTTACTCTCCAGAACCAGCTCATGAAACTAAAAATACAACACTGGCTACGAAAAGCGGCAGGCCATTGTTACTTCGTGACATTTAAGCCAACATAATAGCGGTTCGTTTGACATAAAAAAATCGTAAATCGGTCGGTAATTTTTTTAGTTATATGAATTTGAAATCGAAGATGGTGGCGAGAATCGCGGTCGGCGAAGCGATATCTCAGGCACCAGCAATCGAATCGGGATGATTGAAACGCCATTCGGCATCTCTGGGTAACCTGATATCAGAAACATCTCATTGACCCCATTACGGTGACCTATGACGTCACGGAGAGGTCAAGTTAGAATGTGACCTAACTTGACCTCTCCGTGACGTCATAGGTCACCGTAATGGGGTGAATGAGATGTTTCTGACATCAGGTTACCCAGAGATGCCGAATGGCGTTTCAATCATCCCGATCCGATTGCTGGTGCCTGAGATATCGCTTCGCCGACCGCGATTCTCGCCGTCATCTTCGATTTCAAATTCATATAACTCAAAAAGTTACCGACCGATTTACGATTTTTTTGTGTCAAACGATCCGCTATTGTGTTGGCTTAAATGTCACGAAGTAGCAATGGCTTCCCTCTCTCTCTCTCTCTCTCTCTCTCTCTTCGTTTACGAGTTATTTACGGGAAACATGTGCCGCTGTATTCGCCTCCAACCGGACAGTTAAATAGTGACGTCACGACTAATTCGGCCAATCACCATCCAGTATTTCTTTTTGCTTTGTTTGCGATTTTTTCAATGGATTCATTGTTTTGAATGAAGAAAATGGAACAGTGTAATGTGTAAAGAAATGCGCTTCCAAAGAATATACTTTAACCCCACCTTACGAAAATGGTCCCTCCTACCCTATTGTGATGGAATCAAAACCCGCATCAAATCAAGGCTGATTGAATCACAGTATTTAACAATTATTATTGATTCAATGACACTGCTAAATTGTACAAATACATGCATTACAAGCATTGGCGAATCCAGAACAGTGTTTTGGGAGGGGTCACAGGTAATTGGGGAGAAACATTTTCTTCTTCTTTGAATGGGAAAGAACAAATTCTAAAAAAATTATTGTGAATGAAACGGTGATTGAATCTCATGATTGGATCATAAAAACATGAATAAATAACCAGTCTTTAATAATCCATGACCAACAGACATATGCATGGATCCCTAGAACCAGCTCAGATCAGGATATGAGTCCTGAGTCCCAGGATCGCATGGAGCACCAGATCAAGATAATACATAATAAGCTGAGTGCCCCACAACGATCCCAGATCCTGATACGTATATTTTATGCAGTGGGAACTACCATCTTTGCTGATGGATCCAGGAGGATCCCAGATTTTCATGCATTATGCGCAGCACAGTTGGACAAACCATGAGGAGGCGATACAAAAATAGATCGATCAATTTTTTAGATCCTAACGTCATGATTGCATGACATTACGTCTAACATGTATAACGTCACATGGGCAGTGTTTGACCATAGTATAAGGATATGCGATCTAAAATTATATTGTTTTCAGACATTTCCTCATTCAAGCAACCAAAAGGAAAACTTAACTGGGGATCCCAGCTCCTATTTCGGTATCCAGGCACAAGTCTGGTGACCAATCATGACATTCAGCTAAACATAGCTCACCTGGCGAAAAGGGACGACACCATACTATAATAATGGCTTGCTTGTACGCATATTGCATCTGGAGCAAGGTGACTTGCACAGACAAAGTTTCTTTTGTTCGTGTCCTCCAGTCCGCAAATACAGAGCCATTTTAACTTTGTACGCGAGTCCTTTGGAAACCTTCGAAATGAAAGCAGAAGGTACTGATGTAAGTGCATGATTTAATTTAAAATTTGAACAGACTGCTTCAGCAAGGTAGGAAGGTGCCTACCCATCAATCAGTTAAAATTTCAAATTGATAAATTTAACAGAATAATAATCCATCAGATAGTTGAAGAAGAAAAATAACTGAACAATTCATGAAATAATACATTATGAACCATTATTCATCGTCATCATTGTCATTATATTCCAATTTGAATTCAAAGTAGCCAGTAGGTACAAACACTATATAATCACTTCACCTGAACATTGTTGAACTGTTTCGTTGGTCACTTCTCCCTCCCGCACAGAGCACAATGGAGCGAGTGCGAGGCGTTCAAGGCTTTGATTACTTCCTAGTCGCAGGCAGGCAAATCCAGCCAAGGTTTGAGAAATGTGCAAGTCAACCGCCGTCGCAGGACCAGCAATCTTGGCATGTCGCTATCAGCCAATCAGCAGCGGGACTTGCATAACCCCCATTTTGTAAATGGTAAATTAAATTGCTTAAAAACGGTTAAGTTGTGGGGAAAATGACCTTAGTACGTACTTTATAAATAGCAGGAACAGCCGGAGATAATGACTATCTCAACTCAAAACTAATGCAAAGGTGAAACATTCCCTTTAAGGCGGCATATTGGGAAGTGACGAGATATGTTCACAGTTTGTCTTTTAGTCTCTAGCTTGGTGTCTGTTGTGCTACAGCGTGTGACTGATGCCGCTTACCGTGTCTCTGCTGCGCCCCCAGGCTGGACCAGGTGAACCAGGCCATCTCGTGTGTGCAGGAGGCCTCCAGCATCGCGCCGGCGTCTCACCACGTGCTGTACCTGGTGAGGAAGGGCGGGACTGGCACCCGTCGGTCGGTGTGTCACTGTGGTGTGGTGGCCGCCGGCGTGGACCGCTACAACAGCTGGAGTCGCCACTATCGGCCTGTGGACCCCCCCCCCCCCCCTCTCTCTCTCTCTCTCTCTCTCTCTCTCTCTCTCTCTCTCTCTCTCTCTCTCTCTCTCTCTCTCTCTCTCTCTCTCTCTCTCTCTCTCTCTCTCTCTCTCTCTCTCTCTCTCTCTCTCTCTCTCTCTCTCTCTCTCTCTCTCTCTCTCTCTCTCTCTCTCTCTCTCTCTCTCTCTCTCTCTCTCTCTCTCTCTCTCTCTGTCTCTGTCTCTGTCTCTGTCTCTGTCTCTGTCTCTGTCTCTGTCTCTGTCTCTGTCTCTGTCTCTGTCTCTGTCTCTGTCTCTGTCTCTGTCTCTGTCTCTGTCTCTGTCTCTGTCTCTGTCTCTGTCTCTGTCTCTGTCTCTGTCTCTGTCTCTGTCTCTGTCTCTGTCTCTGTCTCTGTCTCTGTCTCTGTCTCTGTCTCTGTCTCTGTCTCTGTCTCTGTCTCTGTCTCTGTCTCTGTCTCTGTCTCTGTCTCTGTCTCTGTCTCTGTCTCTGTCTCTGTCTCTGTCTCTGTCTCTGTCTCTGTCTCTGTCTCTGTCTCTGTCTCTGTCTCTGTCTCTGTCTCTGTCTCTGTCTCTGTCTCTGTCTCTGTCTCTGTCTCTGTCTCTGTCTCTGTCTCTGTCTCTGTCTCTGTCTCTGTCTCTGTCTCTGTCTCTGTCTCTGTCTCTGTCTCTGTCTCTGTCTCTGTCTCTGTCTCTGTCTCTGTCTCTGTCTCTGTCTCTGTCTCTGTCTCTGTCTCTGTCTCTGTCTCTGTCTCTGTCTCTGTCTCTGTCTCTGTCTCTGTCTCTGTCTCTGTCTCTGTCTCTGTCTCTGTCTCTGTCTCTGTCTCTGTCTCTGTCTCTGTCTCTGTCTCTGTCTCTGTCTCTGTCTCTGTCTCTGTCTCTGTCTCTGTCTCTGTCTCTGTCTCTGTCTCTGTCTCTGTCTCTGTCTCTGTCTCTGTCTCTGTCTCTGTCTCTGTCTCTGTCTCTGTCTCTGTCTCTGTCTCTGTCTCTGTCTCTGTCTCTGTCTCTGTCTCTGTCTCTGTCTCTGTCTCTGTCTCTGTCTCTGTCTCTGTCTCTGTCTCTGTCTCTGTCTCTGTCTCTGTCTCTGTCTCTGTCTCTGTCTCTGTCTCTGTCTCTGTCTCTGTCTCTGTCTCTGTCTCTGTCTCTGTCTCTGTCTCTGTCTCTGTCTCTGTCTCTGTCTCTGTCTCTGTCTCTGTCTCTGTCTCTGTCTCTGGCTCTGGCTCTGGCTCTGGCTCTGGCTCTGGCTCTGGCTCTGGCTCTGGCTCTGTCTGTCTCTGTCTCTGTCTCTGTCTCTGTCTCTGTCTCTGTCTCTGTCTCTGTCTCTGTCTCTGTCTCTGTCTCTGTCTCTGTCTCTGTCTCTGTCTCTGTCTCTGTCTCTGTCTCTCTCTATCTCTCTAGTGACTAGATGAACTTCGTTATGGGCGCCAAGTGACCTTAAGTAGTCGGTGCCTCCCCCCCAAGCAATCTTCATCATCATTTGATCCACCACTCTGTCTTTTCCTTGACCCACAGAAGGGGCTGGTGCACGAGTATAAGCACGAGTATGAGGAGGCCAAGCAGCACTTCAGCGACGCTCTCGCGCTCAACCCGCACCACATCAAGAGTCTGCAGCACATCGTGCGTAGTCACCAGGCCCGGTCGGCCCGGGCGGCCCAACCAGCCCTCGGCCATCGGGTGACGTCAATATTCACCTGAACATTGTTAATATTCACCTGACCATTGTTAATATTCACCTGCACATTGTTAATATTCACCTGAACATTGTTAATATTCACCTGAACATTGTTAATATTCACCTGAACATTGTTAATATTCACCTGAACATTGTTAATACTCACCTGAACATTGTTAATATTCACCTGAACATTGTTAATATTCACCTGACCATTGTTAATATTCACCGGACCTTTGTTAATATTCACCTGACCATTGTTAATATTCACCTGACCATTGTTAATATTCACCTGACCTTTGTTAATATTCACCGGACCTTTGTTAATATTCACCCGACCATTGTTAATATTCACCTGACCATTGTTAATATTCACCTGAACATTGTTAATATTCACCGGACTTGACCTCAATATTCAGTGCAGGTTTCGATGTTGCTTTCCACGATAATTCCAACATGGTCTTTTCTGCGATTAGCTAGTGCGTCATCAGGGTAGATAATCTGACTGGGTACTTGCTTGCAAAGTCTGTGCTCAATTAGTCCGGTAGTGCTGTTTGGTGGAGTGGCTAGAATACTGATGTTTCAGGGTATTGCCCATCACTATCTGGGCAGCCACCGTCTGGTAGAGACGCTGACTCGGTACTGGTGTTGCAGGGTCTTGTCCACCACTATCTGGGCAGCCACCGCCTGGCGGAGAAGATGTTGAGGGACGCTATCCAACTGGAGCCTTTGGTGCATCAAACCTGGTGAGTGCACCGATACTGTGTCCTCTGCGTCACCACGTCACACGATAGCTGGTCTGGATCACTACGTCACACGATAGCTGGTCTGGATCACCACGTCACACGATAGCTGGTCTGCGTCACCACGTCACACGATAGCTGGTCTGCGTCACCACGTCACACGATAGCTGGTATGCGTCACCACATCACCACGTCACACGATAGCTGGTATGGATCACTGCGTCACCACGTCACACGATAGCTGGTCTGTATCACTACGTCACCACGTCACACGATAGCTGGTCTGGATCACCACGTCACACGATAGCTGGTCTGGATCACCACGTCACACGATAGCTGGTCTGTATCACTACGTCACCACATCACACGATAGCTGGTATGGATCACTGCGTCACCACGTCACACGATAGGTGGTCTGGATCACCACGTCACACGATAGCTGGTCTGGATCACCACGTCACACGATAGCTGGTATGTATCACTACGTCACCACGTCACACGATAGCTGGTCTGGATCACTGCGTCACCACGTCACACGATAGCTGGTCTGGATCACGTCACACGATAGCTGGTCTGTATCACTACGTCACCACGTCACACGATAGCTGGTCTGGATCACTGCGTCACCACGTCACACGATAGCTGGTCTGGGTCACCACGTCACACGATAGCTGGTCTGGATCACTACGTCACCACCTCACACAATGGCTGGTCTGGATCACCACGTCACACGATAGCTGGTCTGTATCACCACGTCACACAATAGCTGGTCTGGATCACCACGTCACACGATAGCTGGTCTGGATCACCACGTCACACGATAGCTGGTCTGGATCACTACGTCACATGATAGCTGGTCTGGATCACTACGTCACACGATAGCTGGTCTGGATCACTACGTCACACGATAGCTGGTCTGGATCACTGCGTCACACGATAGCTGGTCTGGATCACTACGTCACACGATAGCCGGTCTGGATCACTGCGTCACCACGTCACGATAGCTGGCATGGATCACTACGTCACCACGTCACACGATAGCTGGTCTGGATCACCACGTCACACGATAGCTGGTCTGGATCACTGCGTCACCACGTCACACGATAGCTGGTCTGGATCACTACGTCACCACGTCACACGGTAGCTGGTCTGGATCACCACGTCACCACGTCACACGATAGCTGGTCTGGATCGCTACGTCACCACGTCACACGATAGCTGGTCTGGATCACTACGTCACCACGTCACACGATAGCTGGTCTGGATCACCACGTCACCACGTCACACGATAGCTGGTCTGGATCACCACGTCACACGATAGCTGGTCTGGATCACCACGTCACACGATAGCTGGTCTGGATCACCACGTCACACGATAGCTTGTCTGGATCACTACGTCACCACGTCACACGATAGCTGGTCTGGATCACTACGTCACACGATAGCTGGTCACACGATAGCTGGTCTGGATCACCACGTCACACGATAGCTGGTCTGGATCACTGCGTCACCACGTCACACGATAGCTGGTCTGGATCACTGCGTCACCACGTCACACGATAGCTGGTCTGGATCACTGCGTCACTACGTCACACGATAGCTGGTATGGATCACTACGTCACCACGTCACACGATAGCTGGTCTGGATCACTACGTCACCACGTCACACGATAGCTGGTCTGGATCACCACGTCACACGATAGCTGGTCTGGATCACTACGTCACCACGTCACACGATAGCTGGTCTGCGTCACCACGTCACCACGTCACACGATAGCTGGTCTGGATCACTACGTCACATGATAGCTGGGTCTGGATCACTACGTCACCACGTCACACGATAGCTGGTCTGGATCATTGCGTCACCACGTTACACGATAGCTGGTCTGGATCACTACGTCACACGATAGCTGGTCTGGATCACCACGTCACACGATAGCTGGTCTGGATCACTACGTCACACGATAGCTGGTCTGGATCACTACGTCACATGATAGCTGGGTCTGGATCACTACGTCACCACGTCACACGATAGCTGGTCTGGATCACCACGTCACCACGTCACACGATAGCTGGTCTGGATCACTACGTCACACGATAGCTGGTCTGGATCACTACGTCACACGATAGCTGGTCTGGATCACTACGTCACCACGTCACACGATAGCTGGTCTGGATCACCACGTCACACGATAGCTGGTCTGGATCACTACGTCACACGATAGCTGGTATGGATCACTACGTCACCACGTCACACGATAGCTGGTATGAATCACCACGTCACCACGTCACCACGTCACACGATAGCTGGTCTGGATCACTACGTCACACGATAGCTGGTCTGCGTCACCACGTCACACGATAGCTGGTCTGGATCACCACGTCACACGATAGCTGGTCTGGATCACTGCGTCACCACGTCACACGATAGCTGGTCTGGATCACCACGTCACACGATAGCTGGTCTGGATCACTGCGTCACCACGTCACACGATAGCTGGTCTGGATCACTACGTCACCACGTCACACGATAGCTGGTCTGGATCACCACGTCACACGATAGCTGGTCTGGATCACTACGTCACCACGTCACACGATAGCTGGTCTGGATCACCACGTCACACGATAGCTGGTCTGGATCACTGCGTCACACGATAGCTGGTCTGGATCACTACGTCACACAATAGCCGGTCTGGATCACTGCGTCACCACGTCACGATAGCTGGCATGGATCACTACGTCACCACGTCACACGATAGCTGGTCTGTATCACTGCGTCACCACGTCACGATAGCTGGTCTGGATCACCACGTCACACGATAGCTGGTCTGGATCACTACGTCACCACGTCACACGATAGCTGGTCTGGATCACTGCGTCACCACGTCACACGATAGCTGGTCTGGATCACCACGTCACGATAGCTGGTCTGGATCACCACGTCACACGATAGCTGGTCTGGATCACCACGTCACACGATAGCTGGTCTGGATCACCACGTTACACGATAGCTGGTCTGGATCACCACGTCACACGATAGCTGGTCTGGATCACTACGTCACCACGTCACACGATAGCTGGTCTGGATCACTACGTCACACGATAGCTGGTCTGGATCACCACGTCACACGATAGCTGGTCTGGATCACCACGTTACACGATAGCTGGTCTGGATCACTACGTCACTACGTCACACGATAGCTGGTCTGGATCACCACGTCACCACGTCACACGATAGCTGGTCTGGATCACCACGTCACACGATAGCTGGTCTGGATCACCACGTCACACGATAGCTGGTCTGGATCACTGCGTCACCACGTCACACGATAGCTGGTCTGCGTCACCACGTCACACGATAGCTGGTCTGTACCACTACGTCACCACGTCACACGATAGCTGGTCTGGATCACTACGTCACACGATAGCTGGTCTGGATCACTACGTCACCACGTCACACGATAGCTGGTCTGGATCACTACGTCACCACGTCACACGATAGCTGGTCTGGATCACCACGTCACCACGTCACACGATAGCTGGTCTGGATCACCACGTCACACGATAGCTGGTCTGGATCACTGCGTCACCACGTCACACGATAGCTGGTCCGGATCACCACGTCACACGATAGCTGGTCTGGATCACTACGTTACCACGTCACACGATAGCTGGTCTGGATCACCACGTCACACGATAGCTGGTCTGGATCACTACGTCACCACGTCACACGATAGCTGGTCTGGATCACCACGTCACACGATAGCTGGTCTGGATCACCACGTCACCACGTCACACGATAGCTGGTCTGGATCACCACGTCACACGATAGCTGGTCTGGATCACCACGTCACCACGTCACACGATAGCTGGTCTGGATCACTACGTCACACGATAGCTGGTCTGGATCACTGCGTCACCACGTCACACGATAGCTGGTCTGGATCACTGCGTCACCACGTCACACGATAGCTGGTCTGGATCACCACGTCACACGATAGCTGGTCTGGATCACTACGTCACACGATAGCTGGTCTGGATCACTACGTCACCACGTCACACGATAGCTGGTCTGGATCACTGCGTCACTACGTCACACGATAGCTGGTCTGGATCACTACGTCACCACGTCACACGATAGCTGGTCTGGATCACCACGCGACACGATAGCTGGTCTGTATCACTACGTCACCACGTCACACGATAGCTGGTCTGGATCATTGCGTCACCACGTCACACGATAGCTGGTCTGGATCACCACGTCACACGATAGCTGGTCTGTATCACTACGTCACCACGTCACACGATAGCTGGTCTGGATCACTGCGTCACCACGTCACACGATAGCTGGTATGGATCACCACGTCACACGATAGCTGGTCTGGATCACTACGTCACCTCGTCACACGATAGCTGGTCTGGATCACTACGTCACCACGTCACACGATGGCTGGTCTGGATCACTACGTCACACGATAGCTGGTCTGGATCACCACGTCACACGATAGCTGGTCCGGATCACTACGTCACACGATAGCTGGTCTGGATCACCACGTCACACGATAGCTGGTCTGGATCACTGCGTCACCACGTCACACGATAGCTGGTCTGGATCACTGCGTCACCACGTCACACGATAGCTGGTCTGTATCACTGCGTCACCACGTCACACGATAGCTGGTATGAATCACTGCGTCACCACGTCACACGATAGCTGGTATGAATCACTGCGTCACTACGTCACACGATAGCTGGTCTGCGTCACCACGTCACCACGTCACACGATAGCTGGTCTGGATTACTACGTCACACAATAGCTGGTCTGGATCACTACGTCACCACGTCACACGATAGCTGGTCTGGATCACTGCGTCACCACGTCACACGCTAGCTGGTCTGGATCACCACGTCACACGATAGCTGGTCTGGATCACCACGTCACACGATAGCTGGTCTGGATCACTACGTCACCACGTCACACGATAGCTGGTTTGGATCATTGCGTCACCACGTCACACGATAGCTGGTCTGGATCACCACGTCACACGATAGCTGGTCTGGATCACTAAGTCACCACGTCACACGATAGCTGGTCTGGATCACCACGTCACATGATAGCTGGGTCTGGATCACTACGTCACCACGTCACACGATAGCTGGTCTGGATCACTACGTCACCACGTCACACAATAGCTGGTCTGGATCACTAAGTCACCACGTCACACGATAGCTGGTCTGGATCACTACGTCACACGATAGCTGGTCTGGATCACTACGTCACCACGTCACACGATAGCTGGTCTGGATCACTGCGTCACACGATAGCTGGTCTGGATCACTACGTCACACGATAGCTGGTCTGTATCACTACGTCACCACGTCACACGATAGCTGGTCTGGATCACTACGTCACACGATAGCTGGTCTGGATCACCACGTCACCACGTCACACGATAGCTGGTCTGGATCACCACGTCACACGATAGCTGGTCTGGATCACCACGTCACACGATAGCTGGTCTGGATCACCACGTCACCACGTCACACGATAGCTGGTCTGGATCACCACGTCACACGATAGCTGGTCTGGATCACCACGTCACCACGTCACACGATAGCTGGTCTGGATCACCACGTCACCACGTCACACGATAGCTGGTCTGGATCACCACGTCACCACGTCACACGATAGCTGGTCTGGATCACCACGTCACACGATAGCTGGTCTGGATCACTACGTCACCACGTCACACGATAGCTGGTCTGGATCACTGCGTCACCACGTCACACGATAGCTGGTCTGGATCACTACGTCACCACGTCACACGATAGCTGGTCTGGATCACCACGTCACACGATAGCTGGTCTGGATCACTGCGTCACCACGTCACACGATAGCTGGTCTGGATCACCACGTCACCACGTCACACGATAGCTGGCCTGGATCACCACGTCACACGATAGCTGGTCTGGATCACCACGTCACACGATAGCTGGTCTGGATCACTGCGTCACCACGTCACACGATAGCTGGTCTGGATCACCACGTCACCACGTCACACGATAGCTGGTCTGTATCACCACGTCACACGATAGCTGGTCTGGATCACTGCGTCACCACGTCACACGATAGCTGGTCTGGATCACCACGTCACACGATAGCTGGTCTGGATCACTACGTCACCACGTCACACGATAGCTGGTCTGGATCACTACGTCACCACGTCACACGATAGCTGGTCTGGATCACTACGTCACCACGTCACACGATAGCTGGTCTGGATCACTACGTTACACGATAGCTGGTCTGGATCACTACGTCACCACGTCACACGATAGCTGGTCTGGATCACTGCGTCACACGATAGCTGGTCTGTATCACTACGTCACCACGTCACACGATAGCTGGTCTGGATCACCACGTCACACGATAGCTGGTCTGCTTTGGAGGACCTTGATCCGTACCGCGCGAGTCTTGCTCACCGGCAGAGTTCGGAGTCGAAAGCTTTACGTGCTTCAAAGTCTCGTGACGGTCCCTCTCGGTCTCATAAGGTCATCCGCTGACCTAATCTGACCCTGGCCACTGCCACCAACCGCAGGCTATCTCAGTCAGGGACAAATAGGTATAAGGGCAAATAGTGAGAAGCAGTCATGGCACGAGCTCGACTCGACTCCAGTATCCCGCTTTGTCATGGCCGAAGGGAGTCTGGCAGGCGCGATTACCAACTGTGGTACACGTGGTAGGGCGTTGGTGATTGGTGTAAAGTGTGAGGCAGTGACAGCGCACACGTGTGTACGTGATGTTTCGTTTCTGTGGTCAGGTACAACCTTGGGAAGGTTCTGGAGTACCTGGGAGAGAACGAGGCGGCTGCCGACTGTTTTATGACTGCCGTCGACATAGAGGCGTCCGCTCCGGTCCTGCCCTTCACTACGGTGCCGCTCTGTTTCGAGTGACGGCCACCAGAGGCGCCTCCGGTCCTGCCGTTCACTACGATGTCCCTCTGTTTCGAGTGACGGCCACCAGAGGCGCCACGCTCTGCCGGGCTCCCCCCGTGGTGTGTGTGGGTGTGTGGTGTGTGTGTGGTGGGTGCGCGTGTGCGTGTGCGTGTGCGTGTGCGTGTGCGTGTGCGTGTGCGTGTGCGTGTGCGTGTGCGTGTGCGTGTGCGTGTGTGCGTGTGCGTGTGTGCGTGTGTGCGTGTGTGCGTGTGTGTTTGTGTTCGTTAACGTGTACTGCGTGCGCTTATGATGCGCTGTTACTACAATATGTGATGTTTATATGTTAGTGCCAAAATTGGGGATTTTAGCAGCTCCGAGGGGTTTGTGATACATTGATTTTAATCGTGATTACACTATTTAAAATGCTGCTTTAAGGGGCTGCCTGTTATATGTGACTATGGATCTGTCGGTATCTGTGGGTAGTGCCGGCCGTCAGCTGGCGTCAGCACAGCGCTGTGTTACACGGCGCAGCTATATCAGCTGTCAGAGCTAGTCAGGCGGCCTGTTGGCTGAGCAGTGTGAGTGAGCCTGTTGGCTGAGCAGTGAGCAGTGTGTGAGGTGGGGCTCGTAGCCGCCCTGTCTGGTCCTGTCCGCCCTGTCGGCTTGATCTAAGCCCACACTATGTGGCGATCTTGTCCTGCCCGGTCCTGTCCAGCCCGCATGCCGTCACACTGTCACACACAAGGCTCTCTCCGTTGGACACTGGCGACATTCCCACATACTGTAGTGTTGTTCAATGGTATATAAAATGGTATCTATGGTATCATATACAATAAATGACGGTGTGTCCTGAATACAGCTTTTGTGGCAATAAGATGACGGTTGCAGTCATGTTTTTGGTGATTTGTACATCATATGACAAGACATCTCACAACTCAAACACGAATAGCACACGCAAACCAGTAACCATACACGTTGCCCGTCAGAGGTGTTTGTGCAATCAGTCGCTCGGCGGTTTTGTTGGACAAAAATATTTCCGTAGCCAGCAGAGGGGGTCACCAGGGTCACACCACCGCGGCTGTGGGTCACCAGGGTCACACCACCGCGGCTGTGGGTCACCAGGGTCACACCACCGCGGCTGTGGTCACCAGGGTCACACCACCGCGGCTGTGGTCACCAGGGTCACACCACCGCGGCTGTGGGTCACCAGGGTCACACCACCGCGGCTGTGGGTCACCAGGCTGCAGCAGGAGGTATGTATTGCCGGCCGCCCTCGGACTGGAAATCAGGGCTTATAGCGCGAATTGTTATAATTTAGTTATAATTTCGTTATATAATTATATATATATATATATATATATATATATATATATATATATATATATATATATATATATATATATATATATATATATATATATATATATATATATATATATATATATATATATATATATATATATATATATATATATATATATATATATATATATATATATATACGAAATATATATAATTATAATTTCTAATTGTCATTGTGGATCAACGTCGGCTCGTGAATCACTGCTCAGCAATGTTTTTACAAAAAAAAATCACGTGACGATATTTCACTCATGTCACCGGCACTGACCCAGACATTCGCAATCCCCAACAGCCGTCGGTTACCATGCTTAACAAAACCCGCCCAGGCACGGGAGCCTGTGCGGTGCTCTCGACTCATTTGCGTGCCGGTCAGCTCGCTACGAGAGTTGCTTTGCCGGCGTCTGAGGCAAAGCAACTCTCCATATCCAGTCGGTGCGGCACAACTGGAGCTGCCCTGCCATTTCAGTGCGGCACAGCTGGGGCCTGCCTCCTGGGGCGCGGGCCGTGTGGTGGCTCGAGCCGCCGCCGGGCCCTCAGCCCTATTCTCCCAGTTCAGGCGCCTCATCAGTTATCGGCCCTGCCATCTCAATTACAACTATTCTACTTGACACATACCCTATACGAAAATCTTGACAAAGGAAATGTCCAGAACATTATCTATTTGGACATAAGTCGATATTTTGAAAAGATAGAGGATTATTGAATACATAGAGGATTATTGTACAAATGTGATAGCGAATTTGGGCTAATTAGCATCCTATCCTGGCTCAACTCCTACTTGACAGACAGACAACAACGTGTGGTCATCAACGATGTCAAATCTTCACTGCAACTCCTGCACGCGGGATGTCCACAGGGATCGGTCCTGGGCCCCCTTCTAGCTCTAATATATCTGAACGACTTATCGACAAAAACAAAAAATGAAATGCTATTTTTCGCCGACGACGCATGTCTTCTCTCACATCATATCGCAGGAAACAAAAATGAAATGCAGGAGTCCCTCCAAAAGGACCTTGACGAAATTTACAAGTACGGTGACAACTGGCTTATAACATTTAACGCAAAAAGACAATACAGCAACACTTTACTAACCGGGAAGAGAAATTCATCCCTCAATGAACATTTGGTGCAACACCCATTCCAGTTGTGACAAAACATAAACACTTGGGAATCACAATCTCGGAAGATCTAAGATTTCATGACTACATTAATGACATCATTAGGAAAGTCAATATAAGTATAAGTCCGCTCTATCCCATTGCTCCCTACCTACCCAGGTCAATATTAAACCAAATCTACACGACTCATGTGATGCCATACTTCGACTACGGAGACGTAATTTACGACGGCTTACTAGCAATGTACGACACTTCGCGACTGGAAAGACAGCCTTACCTAGCCTGCTGTCAACCTTACCTATAGCCTGCTGTCAACCTTACCTATAGCCTGCTGTCAGCCTTACCTAGCCTGCTGTCAGCCTTAGCTAGCCTGCTGTCATCCTTACCTAACCTGCTGCCAGCCTTACCTATCCTGCTGTCAGCCTTACCTATCCTGCTGTCAGCCTTACATAGCCTGCTGTCAGCCTTACATAGCCTGCTGTTAGCCTTACCTAGGCTGCTGTCATCCTTATATAGCCTGCTGTCAGCCTTACCTAGGCTGCTGTCAGCCTTACCTAGGCTGCTGTCAGCCTTACCTAGGCTGCTGTCAGCCTTACCTATCCTGCTGTCAGCCTTACATAGCCTGCTGTTATCCTTACCTAGGCTGCTGTCAGCCCGACCTAGCCTGCTGTCAGCCTTACCTAGCCTGCTGTCAGCCTTACCTATATCCTGCTGTCAGCCTTAGCTATCCTGCTGCCAGCCTTACATAGCCTGCTGTCAGCCTTACCTATCCTGCTGTCAGCCTTACATAGCCTGCTGTCAGCCTTGCATAGCCTGCTGTTAGCCTTACCTAGCCTGCTGCCAGCCTTACCTAGCCTGCTGTCAGCCTTACTTAGGCTGCTGTCAGCCTTACCTATAGCCTGCTGTCAGCCCGACCTAGCCTGTGTCAGCCTTTTCTAGGCTGCTGTCAGCCTTACCTAGGCTGCTGTCAGCCTTACCTAGCCTGCTGTCAGCCCTACATAGCCTGCTGTCAGCCTTACCTAGCCTGCTGTCAGCCTTACCTATAGCCTGGTGTCAGCCTTACCTATAGCCTGCTGTCAGCCTTAGCTAGCCTGCTGCCAGCCTTACCTAGCCTGCTGTCAGCCTTACCTAGCCTGCTGTCAGCCTTATATAGCCTGCTGTCAGCCTTACCTATAGCCTGCTGTCAGCCTTACCTAGCCTGCAGTCAGCCTTACATAGCCAGCTGTCAGCCTTACCTATCCTGCTGTCAGCCTTACATAGCCTGCTGTCAGCCTTACCTATCCTGCTGTCAGCCTTACATAGCCTGCTGTCAGCCTTACATAGCCTGCTGTTAGCCTTACATAGCCAGCTGTCAGCCTTACCTATCCTGCTGTCAGCCTTACATAGCCTGCTGTCAGCCTTACCTAGCCTGCTGTCAGCCTTACCTAGCCTGCTGTCAGCCTTACCTAGCCTGCTGTCAGCCTTACCTATAGCCTGCTGTCAGCCTTACCTATAGCCTGATGTCAGCCTTACCTAGCCTGCTGTCAGCCTTACCTATCCTGCTGTCAGCCTTACTTATAGCCTGCTGTCAGCCTTACATAGGCTGCTGTCAGCCTTACCTATAGCCTGTTGTCAGCCTTACCTATAGCCTCCTGTCAGACTTACATATCCTGCTGTCAGCCTTACCTAGCCTGCTGTCAGCCTTACATAGCCTGCTGTCAGCCTTACCCAGCCTGCTGTCAGCCTTACCTAGCCTGCTGTCAGCCTTACCCAGCCTGTTGTCAGCCTTACCTAGGCTGCTGTCAGCCTTACCTAGGCTGCTGTCAGCCTTACATAACCTGCTGTCAGCATTACCTAGCCTGCTGCCAGCCTTAACTATCCTGCTGTTAGCCTTACCTAGCCTGCTGTCAGCCTTACCTAGCCTGCTGTCAGCCTTACCCAGCCTGTTGTCAGCCTTACCTAGGCTGCTGTCAGCCTTACCTAGGCTGCTGTCAGCCTTACATAACCTGCTGTCAGCCTTACCTAGCCTGCTGTCAGCCTTACCTAGGCTGCTGTCAGCCTTATATAGCCTGCTGTCAGCCTTACATAGCCTGCTGTCAGCCTTACATAGCCTGCTGTCAGCCTTACCTAGGCTGCTGTCAGCCTTACCTATATCCTGCTGCCAGCCTTACATAGCCTGCTGTTATCCTTACATAGGCTGCTGTCAGCCCGACCTAGCCTGCTGTCAGCCTTACCTAGCCTGCTGTCAGCCTTACCTATATCCTGCTGCCAGCCTTACATAGCCTGCTGTCAGCCTTACCTAGGCTGCTGTCAGCCTTACCTAGCCTGCTGTCAGCCTTACCTAGCCTGCTGTCAGCATTACCTATATCCTGCTGCCAGCCTTACATAGCCTGCTGTCAGCCTTACACAGCCTGTTGTCAGCCTTACCTAGGCTGTTGTCAGCCTTACCTAGCCTGCTGCCAGCCTTACATAACCTGCTGTCAGCCTTAGCTATCCTGCTGCCAGCCTTACCTAGCCTGCTGTCAGCCTTACCTAGGCTGCTGTCAGCCCGACCTAGCCTGCTGTCAGCCTTACATAGCCTGCTGTCAGCCTTACCTAGGCTGCTGTCAGCCTTACCTAGGCTGCTGTCAGCCTTATATAGCCTGCTGTCAGCCTTACCTAGGCTGCTGTCAGCCTTACCTAGGATGTTGTCAGCCTTACCTAGGCTGCTGTCAGCCTTACCTAGGCTGCTGTCAGCCTTACTTAGGCTGCTGTCAGCCTTACATAGCCTGCTGTCAGCCATACCTAGGCTGCTGTCAGCCTTATCTAGGCTGCTGTCAGCCTTACCTAGGCTGCTGTCAGCCTTAGCTAGGCTGCTGTCAGCCTTACCTGGCTTGATGTCAGCCTTACCTATATCCTGCTGTCAGCCTTACCTAGGCTGCTGTCAGCCTTATATAGCCTGCTGTCAGCCTTACCCAGCCTGCTGTCAGCCTTACCTATAGCCTGCTGTCAGCCTTACCTAGGCTGCTGTCAGCCTTACTTAGGCTGCTGTCAGCCTTACCTAGCCTGCTGTCAGCCTTACATAGCCTGATGTCAGCCTTGCATAGCCTGCTGTCAGCCTTACCTAGGCTGCTGTCATCCTTATATAGCCTGCTGTCAGCCTTACCTAGGCTGCTGTCAGCCTTACCTAGGCTGCTGTCAGCCTTACCTAGGCTGCTGTCAGCCTTACCTAGCCTGCTGTCAGCCTTACCTATAGCCTGCTGTCAGCCTTACCTATAGCCTGCTGTCAGCCTTACCTAGGCTGCTGTCAGCCTTACCTAGGCTGCTGCCAGCCTTACCTATAGCCTGCTGTCAGCCTTACCTATAGCCTGCTGTCAGCCCGACCTAGCCTGTGTCAGCCTTTTCTAGGCTGCTGTCAGCCTTACCTAGGCTGCTGTCAGCCTTACTTAGGCTGTTGTCAGCCTTACATGGCCAGCTGTCGGCCTTACATAGGCTGCTGTCAGCCTTACCTATAGCCTGCTGTCAGCCTTACCTATCCTGCTGTCAGCCTTACCTATCCTGCTGTCAGCCTTACCTATCCTACTGTCAGCCTTACCTAGCCTGCTGTCAGCCTTACCTATAGCCTGCTGTCAGCCTTACCTATCCTGCTGTCAGCCTTATCTATCCTACTGTCAGCCTTACCTAGCCTGCTGACAGCCTTACCTAGCCTGCTGTCAGCCTTACCTATATTCTGCTGCCAGCCTTACATAGCCTGCTGTCAGCCTTGCCTATCCTGCTGTCAGCCTTACCTAGCCTGCTGTCAGCCTTACGTAGCCTGCTGTCAGCCTCACCTATAGCCTGCTGCCAGCCTTACCTAGGCTGATGTCAGCCTTACCTAGGCTGCTGTCAGTTCCATCATGACTCCTCCCTCGGTATGCTGCCGACATTGGACATGTTTGGATAGAACGAAACTGAGGCTCGTTGATTTTGCAGGATGCAGTGTTCAGTGAGAGCAATGGAATCTGGTGTATTTGGCAAGGCTCTGCGCTAGACTCCATTTTGGGGGCCATTCAGCTTGTCGGCTATGATAACGCTGATCGCAGCCTGTCCGCCGCCTGTGCAGTCACTATAAGTTGCACAGTTTGATGATAAGTTGCACAGTTTGATGGACAGTCGGCGTGATTTCACTGCAACGGCCGTGTACCTGAAACAAATATATGTTTTGTTGTTTAGCTAATGAGGTACTAGCTCGTAATGTAATTGTAACTTGTCGTTGTTAAGCGTAGCCTGACAATCATCATGATATCGGCTATTTGATTGACAGATCAAAGACTGGGTCGACGAAATATCGACGTCCCCTGCTCCAGGGATGATCAGGGCAGTATACGGGCCAGTCAGGAACCTGCTCCAGGGATGATCAGGGCAGTAGATATGCCAGTCAGGAACCTGCTCCAGGGATGATCAGGGCAGTAGACGGGCCAGTCAGGAACTTGCTCCAGGGATGATCAGGGCGGTAGATATGCCAGTCAGGAACCTGCTCCAGGGATGATCAGGGCAGTAGATATGCCAGTCAGGAACATGCTCCAGGGATGATCAGGGCAGTAGATGTGCCAGTCAGGAACCTGCTCCAGGAATGATCAGGGTAGTAGATATGCCAGTCAGGAACCTGCTCCAGGGATGATCAGGGCAGTAGACGGGCCAGTCAGGAACCTGCTCCAGGGATGATCAGGGCAGTAGATATGCCAGTCAGGAACCTGCTCCAGGGATGATCAGGGTAGTAGCTATGCCAGTCAGGAACCTGCTCCAGGGATGATCAGGGCAGTAGCTATGCCAGTCAGGAACCTGCTCCAGGGATGATCAGGACAGTAGATATGCCAGTCAGGAACCTGCTCCAGGGATGATCAGGGCAGTAGATATGCCAGTCAGGAACCTGCTCCAGGGATGATCAGGGCAGTAGATGTGCCAGTCAGGAACCTGCTCCAGGAATGATCAGGGCAGTAGATATGCCAGTCAGGAACCTGCTCCAGGGATGATCAGAGCAGTAGACGGGCCAGTCAGGAACCTGCTCCAGGAATGATCAGGGCAGTAGATGTGCCAGTCAAGAACCTGCTCCAGGGATGATCAGGGCAGTAGATATGCCAGTCAGGAACCTGCTCCAGGGATGATCAGGGCAGTAGACGGGCCAGTCAGGAACCTGCTCCAGGGATGATCAGGGCAGTAGACGGGCCATTCAGGAACCTGCTCCAGGGATGATCAGGGCAGTAGATATGCCAGTTAGGAACCTGCTCCAGGGATGATCAGGGCAGTAGATATGCCAGTCAGGAACCTGCTCCGGGGATGATCAGGGCAGTAGACGGGCCAGTCAGGAATCTGCTCCAGGGATGATCAGGGCAGTAGACGGGTCATTCAGGAACCTGCTCCAGGGATGATCAGGGCAGTAGATATGCCAGTCAGGAACCTGCTCCAGGGATGATCAGGGCAGTAGACGGGTCATTCAGGAACCTGCTCCAGGGATGATCAGGGCAGTAGATATGCCAGTCAGGAACCTGCTCCAGGGATGATCAGGGCAGTAGATATGCCAGTCAGGAACCTGCTCCAGGGATGATCAGGGCAGTAGATATGCCAGTCAGGAACCTGCTCCGGGGATGATCAGGGCAGTAGACGGGCCAGTCAGGAATCTGCTCCAGGGATGATCAGGGCAGTAGACGGGTCATTCAGGAACCTGCTCCAGGGATGATCAGGGCAGTAGATATGCCAGTCAGGAACCTGCTCCAGGGATGATCAGGGCAGTAGACGGGTCATTCAGGAACCTGCTCCAGGGATGATCAGGGCAGTAGATATGCCAGTCAGGAACCTGCTCCAGGGATGATCAGGGCAGTAGATATGCCAGTCAGGAACCTGCTCCAGGGATGATCAGGGCAGTAGATATGCCAGTCAGGAACCTGCTCCAGGGATGATCAGGGCAGTAGACGGGCCAGTCAGGAACCTGCTCCAGGGATGATCAGGGCAGTAGATATGTCAGTCAGGAACCTAATCCAGGGATGATCAGGGCAGTAGATATGCCATTCAGGAACCTGCTCCAGGGATGATCAGGGCAGTAGATATGTCAGTCAGGAACCTGCTCCAGGGATGATCAGGGCGGTAGATATGTCAGTCAGGAACCTGCTCCAGGGATGATCAGGGCAGTAGATATGCCAGTCAGGAACCTGCTCCAGGGATGATCAGGGCAGTAGATATGTCAGTCAGGAACCTGCTCCAGGGATGATCAGGGCAGTAGATATGCCAGTCAGGAACCTGCTCCAGGGATGATCAGGGCAGTAGATATGCCAGTCAGAAACCTGCTCCAGGAATGATCAGGGCAGTAGATATGCCAGTCAGGAACCTGCTCCAGGGATGATCAGGGCAGTATATATGCCAGTCAGGAACCTGCTCCAGGGATGATCAGGGCAGTAGATATGCCAGTCAGGAACCTGCTCCAGGGATGATCAGGGCAGTAGATATGCCAGTCAGGAACCTGCTCCAGGGATGATCAGGGCAGTAGATATGTCAGTCAGGAACCTGCTCCAGGGATGATCAGGGCAGTAGATATGCCAGTCAGGAACCTGTTCCAGGGATGATCAGGGCAGTAGATATGCCAGTCAGGAACCTGCTCCAGGGATGATCAGGGCAGTAGATATGCCAGTCAGGAACCTGCTCCAGGGATGATCAGGGCAGTAGATATGCCAGTCAGGAACCTGCTCCAGGGATGATCAGGGCAGTAGACGGGCCAGTCAGGAACCTGCTCCAGGGATGATCAGGGCAGTAGATATGCCAGTCAGGAACCTGCTCCAGGGATGATCAGGGCAGTATATGTGCCAGTCAGGAACCTGCTCCAGGAATGATCAGGGCAGTAGATATGCCAGTCAGGAACCTGCTCCAGGGATGATCAGGGCAGTATATATGCCAGTCAGGAACATGCGCCAGGGGTGATCAGGGCAGTAGACGGGCCAGTCAGGAACCTGCTCCAGGGATGATCAGGGCAGTAGATATGTCAGTCAGGAACCTGATCCAGGGATGATCAGGGCAGTAGACGGGCCAGTCAGGAACCTGCTCCAGGGATGATCAGGGCAGTAGGCGGGCCAGTCAGGAACCTGCTCCAGGGATGATCAGGGCAGTAGGTGGGCCAGTCAGGAACCTGCTCCAGGGATGATCAGGGCAGTAGATGTGCCAGTCAGGAACCTGCTCCAGGGATGATCAGGGCAGTAGACGGGCCATTCAGGAACCTGCTCCAGGAATGATCAGGGCAGTAGATATACCAGTCAGGAACCTGCTCCAGACATGATCAGGGCAGTAGATATGCCAGTCAGGAACCTGCTCCAGGGATGATCAGGGCAGTAGATATGCCAGTCAGGAACCTGCTCCAGGGATGATCAGGGCAGTAGACGGGCCATTCAGGTTCCTGCTCCAGGGATGATCAGGGCAGTAGATATGCCAGTCAGGAACCTGCTCCAAGGATGATCAGGGCAGTATATATGCCATTCAGGAACCTGCTCCAGGGATGATCAGGGCAGTAGACGGGCCATTCAGGAATCTGCTCCAGGGATGATCAGGGCAGTAGATATGCCATTCAGGAACCTGCTCCAGAGATGATCAGGGCAGTAGATATGCCAGTCAGGAACCTGCTCCAGGGATGATCAGGGCAGTAGACGGGCCATTCAGGAACCTGCTCCAGGGATGATCAGGGCAGTATATATGCCAGTCAGGAATCTGTTCCAGGGATGATCAGGGCAGCAGATATGCCAGTCAGGAACCTGCTCCAGGGATGATCAGGGCAGTAGACGGGCTAGTCAGGAACCTGCTCCAGGGATGATCAGGGCAGTAGACGGGCCATTCAGGAACCTGCTCCAGGGATGATCAGGGCAGTAGACGGGCCAGTCAGGAATCTGCTCCAGGGATGATCAGGGCAGTAGACAGGCCAGTCAGGAACCTGCTCCAGGGATGATCAGGGCAGTAGATATGCCAGTCAGGAACCTGCTCCAGGGATGATCAGGGCAGTAGATATGTCAGTCAGGAACCTGCTCCAGGGATGATCAGGGCAGTATATATGCCAGTCAGGAACCTGCTCCAGGGATGATCAGGGCAGTAGATATGCCAGTCAGGAACCTGCTCCAGGGATGATCAGGGCAGTAGATATGCCAGTCAGGAACCTACTCCAGGGATGGTCAGGGCAGTAGATATTTCAGTCAGGAACCTGCTCCAGGGATGATCAGGGCAGTAGATATGCCAGTCAGGAACCTGCTCCAGGGATGATCAGGGCAGTAGATGTCAGTCAGGAACCTGCTCCAGGGATGATCAGGGCAGTAGACGGGCCAGTCAGGAACCTGCTCCAGGGATGATCAGGGCAGTAGGCGGGCCAGTCAGGAACCTGCTCCAGGGATGATCAGGGCAGTAGATGTGCCAGTCAGGAACCTGCTCCAGGGATGATCAGCGCAGTAGATGTGCCAGTCAGGAACCTGCTCCAGGGATGATCAGGGCAGTAGACGGGCCATTCAGGAACCTGCTCCAGGAATGATCAGGGCAGTAGATATGCCAGTCATGAACCTGCTCCAGACATGATCAGGGCAGTAGATATGCCAGTCAGGAACCTGCTCCAGGGATGATCAGGACAGTAGATATGCCAGTCAGGAACCTGCTCCGGGGATGATCAGGGCAGTAGATATGCCAGTCAGGAACCTGCTCCAGGGATGATCAGGGCAGTAGACGGGCCATTCAGGAACCTGCTCCAGGGGTGATCAGGGCAGTAGATATGCCAGTTAGGAACCTGCTCCAGGGATGATCAGGGCAGTAGATATGCCATTCAGGAACCTACTCCAGAGATGATCAGGGCAGTAGATATGCCAGTCAGGAACCTGCTCCAGGGATGATCAGGGCAGTAGACGGGTCATTCAGGAACCTGCTCCAGGGATGATCAGGGCAGTAGATATGCCATTCAGGAACCTGCTCCAGAGATGATCAGGGCAGTAGATATGCCAGTCAGGAACCTGCTCCAGGGATGATCAGGGCAGTAGACGGGCCATTCAGGAACCTTTTCCAGGGATGATCAGGGCAGTAGATATGCCATTCAGGAACCTGCTCCAGAGATGATCAGGGCAGTAGATATGCCAGTCAGGAACCTGCTCCAGGGATGATCAGGGCAGTAGACGGGCCATTCAGGTTCCTGCTCCAGGGATGATCAGGGCAGTAGATATGCCAGTCAGGAACCTGCTCCAGGGATGATCAGGGCAGTATATATGCCATTCAGGAACCTGCTCCAGGGATGATCAGGGCAGTAGACGGGCCATTCAGGAATCTGCTCCAGGGATGATCAGGGCAGTAGATATGCCATTCAGGAACCTGCTCCAGAGATGATCAGGGCAGTAGATATGCCAGTCAGGAACCTGCTCCAGGGATGATCAGGGCAGTAGACGGGCCATTCAGGAACCTGCTCCAGAGATGATCAGGGCAGTAGACGGGCCATTCAGGAACCTGCTCCAGGGATGATCAGGGCAGTAGATCTGCCAGTCAGGAACCTGCTCCAGGGATGATCAGGGCAGTAGATATGTCAGTCAGGAACCTGCTCCAGGGATGATCAGGGCAGTAGATATGCCAGTCAGGAATCTGCTCCAGGGATGATCAGGGCAGTAGATATGCCAGTCAGGAACCTGCTCCAGGGATGATCAGGGCAGTAGACTGGCCAGTCAGGAACCTGCTCCAGGGATGCTCAGGGCAGTAGATATGCCAGTCAGGAACTTGCTCCAGGGATGATCAGGGCAGTAGATATGTCAGTCAGGAACCTGCTCCAGGGATGATCATGGCAGTAGATATGCCAGTCAGAAACCTGCTCCAGGGATGATCAGGGCAGTATATATGCCAGTCAGGAACCTGCTCCAGGGATGATCAGGGCAGTAGACGGGCCAGTCAGGAACCTGCTCCAGGGATGATCAGGGCAGTAGATATACCAGTCAGGAACCTGCTCCAGGGATGATCAGGGCAGTAGATATGCCAGTCAGGAACCTGCTCCAGGGATGATCAGGGCAGTAGATATGCCAGTCAGGAACCTGCTCCAGGGATGATCAGGGCAGTAGACGGGCCAGTCAGGAACCTGCTCCAGGGATGATCAGGGCAGTATATGTGCCAGTCAGGAACCTGCTCCAGGGATGATCAGGGCAGTAGATATGCCAGTCAGGAACCTGCTCCAGGGATGATCAGGGCAGTAGACGGGCTAGTCAGGAACCTGCTCCAGGGATGATCAGGGCAGTAGATATACCAGTCGGGAACCTGCTCCAGGAATGATCAGGGCAGTAGACGGGCCATTCAGGAACCTGCTCCAGGGATAATCAGGGCAGTAGACGGGCCAGTCAGGAATCTGCTCCAGGGATGATCAGGGCAGTAGACGGGCCAGTCAGGAACCTGCTCCAGGGGTGATCAGGGCAGTAGATATGCCAGTCAGGAACCTGCTCCAGGGATGATCAGGGCAGTAGATATGTCAGTCAGGAACCTGCTCCAGGGATGATCAGGGCAGTATATATGCCAGTCAGGAACCTGCTCCAGGGATGATCAGGGCAGTAGATATGCCAGTCAGGAACCTGCTCCAGGGATGATCAGGGCAGTAGATATGCCAGTCAGGAACCTGCTCCAGGGATGGTCAGGACAGTAGATATTTCAGTCAGGAACCTGCTCCAGGGATGATCAGGGCAGTAGATATGCCAGTCAGGAACCTGCTCCAGGGATGATCAGGGCAGTAGATGTCAGTCAGGAACCTGCTCCAGGGATGATCAGGGCAGTAGACGGGCCAGTCAGGAACTGCCGGTCCGCATGTCTCGTGTATGGGCGACTCATACTTGCATTGTTTTCGGCCGCCATTTTCCATCCGGTCATATCCTAGCCAGCGATCACTGCTTCCATTGAAACACAAAGGCCACTCTGGAATGCAATTTACGGCTACCTGAACCTGGGCTCTGGCTGTTTGATTTACGGCGGGGTTATGATGAGAGAACATATACCCTATTTGTCAAACATAGAACACCACTGGATATGTGATGTGTTGATATTATGTGTTCTTGGTAACTACTTAGTCTCTAACAGGGGCGGATCCAGCCGCTCAGTTTGGGGGGGGGGGGGCAAAACTTTTGGCCTTCAGCAGGCTCGTAGCCAGGATTTTTTCGCAATGTTGTTGACCGGGGGGGGGGGGGGGGGGGGGGTCGTCAGAGAATCTCATTTTATATAGTGTAAATTTGTTTTGCTCTGGGGGAGGGGTATGGCCCTCTTTTGCTACGTACCTGGCCTTCGGATACCCAAATTTCGTTGCAAAGACTCTGACGTCGAGAGCCGACAACTGATTAGCACCTGTTTTGGAGACGGCCGTGTCAACGGTACCACACAAACGATAGGATGTAAAAAAGTAACGCCTAAGCATATATAAAATACTTTATCAATATGCTGATGCAAGTTCTAAAGATGATATTAAACGGACATCGAAATCAAGTGTTATTTACCCAAAGGTAGGAATGAGCCTGCTTCAAACGAGGACGTTTGGCGTCTCCGTTATCGCTTTGTCACAGCTCTCCGTGCACCGACGAGCGGCAAATGCGCGGAACGCTAGCCTGTTGTTTACCGGGTCAGGTTTGTAACCTAATTTCACTTTTGTTTCTTAGGAATAGGACCATAAGACGACCAAATGAGCCGTTTGAACAAATCTGGATAACCATAACTTGCATATCACCTACAGAAAATACGGTTATACATCTCGTTCGTTCGTACGATCGTTCGTACGATCATTTTCCTTTTTTATAAAAGAATTGACGACCCACTTGGTCGCCAACTCTTATGGACTCGCCAGCGAACACATTGGTCATATTAGCGCCCAGGGGCCATAACTCTACCGGGGTTCGAAACACGGGCTCCTCGCGTGAGAGCCAGATGTCTTAACCACTCGGCTATTACGCCCCCTTAGCGTTCGTACACGAACTCTCACGGGCTCCCCACGTGAGAGCCAGACGTCTTAACCACTCGGCTATTACGCCCCTTAGCGTTCGTACACGAACTCTCACGGGCTCCTCGCGTTCAGCCAGACGTCTTAACCACTCGGCTATTACGCCCCTTAGCGTTCGTACACGAACTCTCACGGGCTCCTCGCGTGAGGGCCAGACGTCTTAACCACTCGGCTATTACGCCCCCTTAGCGTTCGTACACGAACTCTCACGGGCTCCCCACGTGAGAGCCAGACGTCTTAACCACTCGGCTATTACGCCCCTTAGCGTTCGTACACGAACTCTCACGGGCTCCTCGCGTGAGAGCCAGACGTCTTAACCACTCGGCTATTACGCCCTCTTAGCGTTCGTACACGAACTCTCACGGGCTCCCCACGTGAGAGCCAGACGTCTTAACCACTCGGCTATTACGCCCTCTTAGCGTTCGTACACGAACTCTCACGGGCTCCCCACGTGAGAGCCAGACGTCTTAACCACTCGGCTATTACGCCCTCTTAGCGTTCGTACACGAACTCTCACGGGCTCCCCACGTGAGAGACAGACGTCTTAACCACTCGGCTATTACGCCCCTTAGTGTTCGTACGATAATTAACACGGGCTCCCCACGTGAGAGCCAGACGTCTTAACCACTCGGCTATTACGCCCTCTTAGCGTTCGTACACGAACTCTCACGGGCTCCCCACGTGAGAGACAGACGTCTTAACCACTCGGCTATTACGCCCCTTAGTGTTCGTACGATAATTAACACGGGCTCCCCACGTGAGAGCCAGACGTCTTAACCACTCGGCTATTACGCCCTCTTAGCGTTCGTACGATAATTTAAAGTGCTTACTTAGTCACTACATTATCCAAATACGACGGACTTGTAACACATAACACGGAGCTACGCTACCATCACGAATATGAGCCTCTCCGCGATCTGGAGGTCACTTACTGCCACGTCGTCACCAAGAGTCGTAAGTGATTCAGATGCTCGAAGGTGAAAACGATGATCATTAGAATGTTAGCCCTTTTACAAAACTGAATATCTCACTGGACATATAAGCTAGGAATATCTTTATGAAAATACGAATTACCTATACAACCAGAGCGAAAACGTTATCTTCAGCGAAAGTATATAGCCGAAAATTGGTATACTGACCATATCCGATAAGTTGATCACTAATCCAATATTTTTTATCTGGGATTTTTCGTATCTTACGAAATACGGACGGTCATACATACATACGAAGGTCCGCCGGGTATGTCGATTTCGCTGAAAATTGGTACACAAACCATATCCGATACGCTTATTACGAATCCAATGTTTTTGGTCTTGGATTTTTCTATCTTACGAAATACGGACGGTCATACATACATACATACATACATACATACATACATACATACATACATACATACATACATACATACATACATACATACATACATACATACATACATACATACATACATACATACATACGTACATACATACATACATACATACATACATACATACATACATACATACATACATACATACATACATACATACATACATACATACATACATACATACATACATACATACATACATACATACATACATACATACATACGAAGGTCCGCCGGGTATCTCGATTTCGCTGAAAATTTAGTTACAAGGGTTAGTAATCTTCCTTTTGGTATTCTCGGGGTGTTTCGATTTTGCTGAAACTTGGTGTACAGACCATACTTAGGACACTGATCACGAAATCTTCTGTTTGATATTCCGGCATGATTTGATTTCGCAGAGAGTGTAATGCTTTCTACTTTTTATTTGCGTATATCAGTGCAGGAAACAGTATCATACACCACATTGTGCCCGCCCTTGACTAGACTATGCAACAACCTGATTAACTATTATCAAACCGAAATGTGCTTCCTTGACGAATAATGCGACAAAATGCATCGTATGGTTACGAAAACCACATGACAGTGTCCGTATGCAGCCTTTACCGAGCAAAATATAAAAAGTACCGTACAACACAGCCATAGGCGTTGGAACAGGGGGGGGGCAGGGGACCCCCCCCCCCACACACACACACACACACATACTTTTTAAAGTGGAGGGGCCAACCATATGTTTTGCCCCCCCCCCCCCCCACCCACACACACACACACACTTTTTATCCGTAAGTTAACCCAGAACGGACACCCATTGATTAATAATTACACCTGAGAGCGCCCGAGGGCCTTGAGGTGCACCGAGGGCCCTGAGATCGTCCGAGAGCACCCTTCAACCGACCGAGGGCCCCTAAGATCGACCGAGGGCCCCTGAGATACACCGAGGGCCCCCTGAGATGCACCGAGGGCCACTGAGATCAACCAAGGGCCTCCTGAGATGTACCGATGATCCTCTGAGATACACAGAGGGCCCTCTGAGATGCGTCGAGGGCCCCCCTGAGGTATATGGAGGGCACCTTAAGATACACAGAGGGCTCCCTGAGATCAACCGCGGGCCTCCTGAGATCGAACGAGGGGCCCCGAGATTCACTGAGGGCCCTTGAGATCGACTGAGAGTCCTTGAGATCGACGGAGGGTCCCTGAGACCGACCGAGGCCCCCCGGTCGGTTTCAGAGGGCCCTCAGCCGATCTCAGGGGGCCTTCAGTGCATTTCAGGGGCCCTCGGTTGAACTCCTGTGCCCTCGGTATATCTCAGGGGCCCTCGGTCGATCTCAGTGGGCCCTCGGTCGATCTCAGTGGGCCCTCTGTCGATCTCAGCTAGGGCCCCTGAGATCGACCGACCGTCCACTGAGATGCACCGAGGGCCCCGGAGATACACCGAGGCCCTGAGATACACCGAGGGCAGGCACGTTGTCAGGATTTCGTCCAGGGGGGGGGGGCGCCTCGAAAAGACCCCCTTCCCGAGCGTTGAAAGGGCCCCTTCCCAAGCGTTGAAAGAGCCAAACAAAAAACAAAACGGATGAAAAGGCACGTTACAAGGATGGAGAATGCAATATGACAGGTATGTCTGGGCCATACCAACTTTTAGGAGCTGGATGGAGTTAGCAAACTGCCATATCAACTTTGGAACCAGCGACACCAATTTGGAATCAGTAATATTTAATATACTTATAATATTTTTTTAAATAATATTATAAGTATATTAATACAACTTATACTATTTTTATATAATATTTATAACTTATAATATTTATAACTTATAATATTTATAACTTATAATATTTATAACTTATAATATTTATAACTTATAATATTTAATATATTACAACTTATAATATTTTTTAGGCTCAAGACCTGGAACTCTTAAATAAATTGCACCGCGGAGGATTTTTCGAGTCGAGCGGCGCGATTTTTTATAAATCTTATGCCCTGCATATGCATTCTAATTAATCCGTCGCATTGCGTATGGTGCGGACCTCTAAAAATGTTATTGTGCGTTTTAAAAGTGCGGAAAAAGGTGCTAAAAGCGACCTATTTTGCCCAATTGTATAGGAAAGTAGCAACATAACACATAAATGCGCCGATAAACGGCACGATTTGTTCTTCTTCTAACCCGCATATAATTGAATTTGTAGTTAAATTGCGCAGTTCCGCGGCGCGATTTTTTTTAGTTTTATTATCTGGACAACTGCATTCTTACTGTTGAAAGGCCCAGGGTCCCTTCAGATCGTCTAGGGGCCCCTCCGACCTTTTAAACGCTCTTCCGACCTGTTCAGGGACTCATCTGGGATCCGCGAAAAGACATGACGTGGAGTGGGTGATATATATATATATATATATATAATATATATATATATATATATATATATATTATATATATATATTATATATATATATATATATATATATATATATATTAAATACAAAGAGGACTTACCCCACAATACAAATATTAAAATCGGAGCTTTCGGGTATACACGGAGCTTTCGGGTATACACGAAGCTTTCGGGTATACACGGAGCTTTCGGGTATACACGGAGCTTTCGGGTATACACGGAGCTTTCGGGTATACACGGAGCTTTCGGATATACACGGAGCTTTCGGGTATACACGGAGCTTTCGGGTATACACGGAGCTCATGGGTATACACGGAGCTTTCAGGTATACACGGAGCTTTCCACTGGCGGATCCAGCCTCCCAATATGGGGGGGGGGCTAATTTCACTGGGGGCCTTCCGGGCCCCAGGAGCCTCCATATGACCTAAAGGGTACCCCCCATTTTCCCCCTTTTGCGGACTTAGGTTATATTTTTCACTATACTATTCTTACGTGTAAGGACGTGTCAATTAAGTGCAAAAATAAAATTGATGGATATTTGCCTCCAAATATCTCAAATTTTGTCATTGTACATGCTACTTTATATAAAAATAAGTTATTCGCTAATAACTTTTGACTGGATAAAGATAGAAGGGCACGGTAAACGTCATTTTGTTGTTATCATCCAGACGCGTTCAATGCTGTGCAGCATGACCTCTTTCTGACATGTGATGACCTTCACATAAGGTCAAGGTCACGGCGTAAGGAAGGTCACCTTTCCAAATTTTACCTATACGGCGATGTTATTTATCTTTGAACTTGTCTTGAAGATAGGAACTCATTGGTATTAAAATATTTGCGCGATCGTTGATGATTATAAAGCAAACTGAGACATTTTCGGGCTTTCTTTACACCGAGAAGAAAGTTATGAAGTAACTGTTCGACATCCAAATTAAAATGAATTCAAAAGTTGACATTGACGATCAAGCGTTATTTAAGCACAATCGAATTCCTCGCAACAAGACAAGTTTTAAGATATATAGCATCGCCACATAGGCCACAATTGGAAACCGAACCTTGAACCTTGACATTGACCGTAGGTGAAGGTCACCAAATGTTAGAAAGAGGTCATGCTGCATATCATTCAACGCGTCTTGACGAAAATAACAAAATGGTGTCCATTTTACCTTTTTATCTGTATTCAGTCAAAAGTTATTGGGGAATAACATCTTTCACAAAAAACAACATATAAAATGACAACATTTTGCATATTTGAAGCCAAATAACCATCAATTGTATGTTTCTGTTTGAACGACACTTCTTTACACTTAACAACAATAAAGTCAAAAATAGGAAATACATTAGGCTTGGGTATTTTTTAAAAAAATCAAAATTTCAAAAAAATACTAACTTTGAAATTTAAGGTCAAGATCATCAAATGTCAGAAAGAGGTCATGCATTTAACTCGAGCATTAAACTCGTCTTGGAGAGAACAGCAAAATAACGTTTACCGTACCATTCTAGTTTTATTCAGTCAAAAGTTAGCGTCAAAAATGAGTAAAGTAGTCAAAAGCGAATCACATTTTTTTTTGGAGAAAATAGCATGTAAAATGACAAAATTTGAGATATTTGGAGGCAAATATCCCTCAAATTTATTTGTGCACTTAATTGACACGTCCTTACACGTAAGAATAGCATAGCGAAAAATTAGAAACACGTTTGAGAAAAGGTATCCAAAAAAGTTGTACAATTTCGAAAACGTACCTACTAAATTTGGAAATTTTTCGAAAATGAAAAAAATTAACATCACCTAAAACAGCTAATTGCCATTCTAATGACATATAATAAATATATATTGCTTCATAAATTCCCCGCCATATGGCTGACA
>JAXIVJ010010235.1:5000-35000 GCA_036785665.1 Chirona hameri
TTGGTATGTGGTTAGGATAGGGACCCCTCAGCCGGCCACTTTCCCCACAAGGCAGGAGTGGGTGAATCTGCACGTGCGCACGTGCACACCTCTTTTCTATATCTCCGGAACGGCTGAGCCGATTGTGTTCAAATGTGGTGTGTGGCTAGGGACCTCTCACTTCTCTCACTTCTCCACAAGTCAGGGGTGGGATGTCTGCACGTGCGCACCTTTTTTGTATCTCAGAAACTACTTGCCCGATCGAGTTGAAATTCACCATACATTTCCTTCGCGCTCGCTCGTTGATCGCCAACTACGGCGCCTTACTGTTATTTAGCATTTGATTTTGTTGTTGTTGATATTTTGTGATGGAATCGCCATTGTTACCCAAAGCTCAGGGATTCTCCCAGGGACTCCCAGGGATTCACACCGTCACTGTACTGGAGGTTCGTATTCACACCACTGTCACTGTCCTGATGCGGAGACACAGAGACTCGGAGCTTATTCTGTATGTGTGTGGTTTTCTGTAGTTTATTCCGTGTGATGTGCACACTCTGTCGTTTCGATGATTGTGCAGCTTCGTGACTATGCCGCCGCGTCTCATTCTGGCGGGACTGGGAACATTCTGGCGGGACTGGGAACATTCTGGCGGGACTGACAGTGGTGTTCTGGACGGTACTGGGTGACCGGATATGTTCCTGATGTCGCAGGTCGTAACGGTGGAGCAGGTGATGGACGAGGCCGACGAGGTTGTCGACGAGGAGTTTAAGAAGTTCGAGAAGAAGCTAAATGAGGACAAGGCAAAGTCTGAGTCCAAGTAGTTCCCCCGCTGAGCTGCAGGTGGTGTAGGGCGATGCTGGAGTTGGAGCGGTGCAGCTGCTTGGCAATATGGCGACTGGACTCAGGACGATGGTTAGATCTGCCGTGCAAAGGAAGAACCACGAATGTCAGTCCTTGACAATCGCCGAAAACCGTGGCGTACGTGGTTTTTCGTTTTCTCGGCAGAGATGTGCTGTGCTGCGTATGCACGGCAGAGATGTGCTGTGCTGCGTATGCACGGCAGAGATGTGCTGTGCTGCGTATGCACGACAGAGATGTGCTGTGCGGCGTATGCACGGCAGAGATGTGCTGTGCTGCGTATGCACGGCAGAGATGTGCTGTGCGGCGTATGCACGGCAGAGATGTGCTGTGCTGCGTATGCACGGCAGAGATGCGCTGTGCTGCGTATGCACGGCAGATATGTGCTGTGCGGCGTATGCACGGCAGAGATGTGCTGTGCGGCGTATGCACGGCAGAGATGTGCTGTGCTGCGTATGCACGGCAGAGATGTGCTGTGCGGCGTATGCACGGCAGAGATGTGCTGTGCGGCGTATGCACGGCAGATATGTGCTGTGCGGCGTATGCACGGCAGAGATGTGCTGTGCGGCGTGCAGACTCTGCGGTAGTCGTGGTAAAGCTGAACATCTCACTCCTCTGCTGATAGAGAGAACTGAGATACTAAATGTCGGTCTATGTCGTTATTTAAGCATAAGGTGATGTCTATCTGCAAGAGACCTGAGCGACGAATTTACTATGCATCTTATCTTTTGAATTTTTGTCAATACTCCTTGCGTAGATAATTGACTGCACTTTGTTTATAACACTAGCTCAACACGTTACTAAGAAGGTTGACGCGGTGCGCTGTCAGCGAGTTAATTGAAATATGAGTGCTCCAAAAGTTGTGTTATGTTGAGGTAAATGACCGACTAATTCGTCGCCTGCCATGCCTGGGTATGGTCTACAGTCTACAGTCTACAGTCTAGTCTACAGTCTACACAGTAAAAAGGTCAGGGTCCGCCGCGTGTGCTGGCCGTGCAGGGCTTCTGGCTGGCTCTCTGACACGTATGCAGTGCTGTAGCCTGTATGTGTTGTGATATCTACCGATGCTGAATACATGGTGTGTTGAATATAACCCGTACGTAGGCACATTCATTGTTTCCGGTGTTCTCTGGGCGACCATCCATTTCGACATAGAAAACATCCAGTGTGGGTGGTGAGTACCTTCTGATAACGCTGGATTTGGAGTGCAGAGAGGTGATGTAGTGGAGACAATGAGTAAAACCTTTGGTAGGGTGACGCCAGGCGCGTAACCACCACTGGGGATCAGTCCCCAGTAACATTTTCGGATTTTAACATTACGCCTATGGGCGTTGCATGGAAAGAATCGACTTCAAAGTGCCTCCGTCCCCACTTTTTGCCACTGTTTTTTACCGGTTAAAACCGGCTAGCAAAAACCCCTAGTGACACAAATGGCAAAAAGTGGCAAAAACTCCAATGTACCAGACCTGATAATTGTTTTGTACCAGATCAATTTAACCCCCCCTGAGGTTTTTCTTGCATAACTTTTTCCATATCTGGTGAATCTTGTTGAAATTTTCAGTAGCTGAGCTTATAACAAATATACGTATGCTGTAAAAATTGCATTAAAATTGGTTAAGTAATTTGGGAGATAATTATGTTTTGATGACGTCATGTTGGTGGAAAAACGATAAATGTTGGAAAAATCGTAGAAAACAGAATTTTAAAGCACATTGCAAACGCGATTCAGACAAGATATAAATTATCATTCTCTTTAAAATGGCAATCTGGGATTGTCGAAATTTGGGGTTTTTGACCCTAAAGGAACAATGTTTTTTTGTTTAATCGCCACAAAACCAAAATTTTCACAGATGGTAAAAAAACGGAATATATGTGAGAGAACTGGGTATGGGCAATACCCAAACCAAATTTCAAAGCAATATCTCTATTTTTGACAGTGATGGCTCCCTAAGTGTAAGAAACTCATGACGTCATTTTTTTAATAACGTTTTTGGACTTTTTGGACCAGATACGAACAAATAATTACCTTTTCTGTATTTCTGAGACAAAACTGGTCTAGGAACATGCCTTTTTATCTACATTTACCAATTTTTAATTTTGAGGCTTTCTGATCGCTGTTCTGGACGTGGTCGATCGAGGTCATTCACTTGACCTGGGAAGTCACTCGTTGACCCGAAACCTAAAGATTGCATACTGTTAGATTCTAAACATGGGCAACATGTTGGTTCTTACTGCGTTGCTGTATGTTGCTTGGTTTGGAAGTTAACAAGGGGGGTCTTAGCCCCCCCCCCGTAGGGCGAAGGTGAAAAAAGCTCCCGTAGGGCGAGGGTTAAGCATTCTAGTCCATAGCTCAACCTATTTAAGTAGGCTTTGTTTTGTTTCTTTCCAAGTTCCATTGAAAATGAAAGCATTTTTCACAATATGTGTCTAACATGCGCACTGGAGGGGGGGGGGGGGCAAATCCGCCAACCCCTCCTGTTTTTGTTGCGAATATCTCCTGATTTTACCGGTCGATGTGCATCATTTTTGGTGTACCTGCCTAACAAATGAACGGAGCGTCGTCTAAAGTAACAAATACAAATCGGGCGATTTTTTTTTTAATCAAAGTACAAAAATATAATATCTCCAAAATGATTGCAATGAAATGTTGCTATGCAAATGACCTGAGGTCAAATGCAAGTTACATCATCCCTATTGTATTATTAGACTTTCCAACAAATCGTTTCAGCCTATGTTGGGGGTATATACAATATACATGCAATCACTGCGTTCCATAACAATGCCAAGCCAAGGAAAGCATAACAAACACAATTTAGCATGTTTGACCTCATTTGACCTTGAAGATATTGACCTAAGGCCATGAAATTTTCACCAAACAGTTTCCCACAGAACCTCCCTACCCTACAAATTGCATTGGGCTTACCGCTTAAAGGAAATAGTTCACCTTCGGGAAATTTTTCAGAACACGATTGTATTATATTGTTTAATACAGTTTCTTTTTTTATTTTCAAAAATGGTCCTACATCGCGCCAATTCAGGACAGAAGGTCGTGAATTATTAATGTTATGGTGTGCGTTATTGGTCTGCGCATGCTCCATGGCAGTGCTGGCACTTTCAGACGGTACGGTACATCATATATGCGCCGTATTCCTTCGCCAAAAAGTCAAATATCTTCGGCTGGAGAGTCTTTTCAGCCAAGAAAAGTTTCAGATAAGGATTTCTCAACACGGGCTACAAAACTGCTATTTCAGTTCAAAACCAATGTCGAAGGTGAACTATTTCCTTTAAAGGAAATAGTTCACCTTCAACATGGGTTTTTAACTGAAATAGCAGTTTTGTAGCCCGTGTTGAGAAATCCTTATCTGGAACTTGTATTGGCTGAAAAGACTCTCCAGCCGAAGATATTTGACTTTTTGGCGAAGGAATACGGCGCATATATGATGTACCGTACCGTCTGAAAGTGCCAGCACTGCCATGGAGCATGCGCAGACCAATAATGCACACCATAACATTAATAATTTACGACCTTCTGTCCTGAATTGGCGCGATGTAGGACCATTTGTGAAAATACAAAAAGAAACTGTATTAAAAAATATAATAAAATCGTGTTCTGAAAAATTTCCGAAGGTGAACTATTTCCTTTAAAGGAAATAGTTCACCTTCAACATGGGATTTTGAACTGAAATAGCAGTTTTGTAGCCTGTGTTGAGAAATCCTTATCTGCAACTTTTCTTGGCTGAAAAGACTCCAGCCGAAGATATTTGACTTTTTGGCGAAGGATTGCGGCGCATATATGATATACCGTACCGTCTGAGAGTGCCAGCACTGGTCTGAGCATGCGCAGACCAATAACGCACACCATAACATTAATAATTTACGACCTTCTGTCCTGAATTGGCGCGATGTAGGACCATTTTTGAAAAGAAAAAAAGAAACTGTATTCAAAAATATAATAAAATCGTGTTCTGGAAATTTTCCGAAGGTGAACTATTTCCTTTAACCCGCCATTGACGGGGGTCGTTAAACGCCATCCCCGATGAATTTTTCGCAATAGCTGAAAAAAACTAATAACGCTATCAACCTGAAACTTCAAGTACCTTCTTATAAATCATTTTTTTCGTCTTGTGTGCAAAATTAAAGAAATTTCGTCGAAATTTGTTCCAGTTACAGCGAATTTAGTGACGTCACGCACACGAGTTTTACACCAAAATCAGCTAAACTTTGTCAGGCCGTACAAATGCCACATTTCAAGCAAAATGCAATCGAAAAAGGCCAAAAGATAGAAAATTGCAACGGCTACAACCCTGCTATCTCGGATTTTTTTAATATTAGTTTTTGACCCGAAAATACTTTTTTCCGGGGGGGGGGGCAATTATCACAAAATCAACATTTTCTAAAATATAAAAAACGTAAGATATGTCAGGGAACCATACCTAGGTAACTACCATACCAAATTTCAAACTGATATCTCCATTTTGACTGACTTATGACATCTAAAGTATGGGTAACTCATGACATCACATTTTGAAATTGCGTGTTTTGGCTTTTATTGACTAGAACAGACAAATCAATGGCACCATTGTATTTCTGAAACATAAATGGTCTAGCAACATGCTTTTTTTGTTTAGATTTAACAATGTAAAATTTGGACCTTCGGTGACCTGAACTTGACCTAAAATTGACATTTACTTCACGTAAATGAAGTCAGGTGGTAAAATGACTATCACTATCGAATTATACGTGAAAAATAACTCATACAGCATGTGTTGCATGACTTTCGTAGATATTTTGAGCATAGTGACCTTTTGCGACCTGACCTTGACTGTGACCTTGGCCAACAATCTCACTTTAGCTCATGCGGGATATGTATCATACCTTTGGCAGCACTTTGGGTGAAACTGGTCACAATCGAAGGCTTTGGATTGAAAGTATGGCCGATAAACTCAAATACGCCAATTTTGACCTTTGACCTGACCGTGACCTGACATTTTACCTCACTGACATTTTTGAGCATGCTTTAGTTTCGTCTCATTGAGAGCTTTCAATTGCCGTCTTGCGCGTCTCGCTGCGATCGTTGGGTCGGAAGATAACCAGGAGGGGAGGGGGGCGTTTACCCCCCTCCCCCCGTCAATGGCGTTCTGCTGAGACCCCAGTCAATGCCGGGTTAACCCTCACACCAATGAACGACAAAAAGCTTGCCCAACCTCAACCAGCATGGTCACTTGGACCCAAGGCGTCGGCGCTGCCGAAGTCTGACGAGGTGTTCAATGTACAGAAAAGTAAACCGGTTTCTTTAGAAGGGTCACTCTCCAAAAAGAAACTCAAAGCCTATTATTATATGTATAGTTTCATTGAATTGTCTTTCTATCCATCATGACCTTCCACAGTTCTAAATATATATTTGTCCCAGCTATTGCATTTAATTGCAGGCTTACAATTGCATTGCAACTGGCACAGCATTTAAAATGGTTCAATGATATAGGCATATTTACTTCTTTTACAAACAATTTTATGAGAAAAAAAACAGGCAGTTTTAGTTTTTGCCAGATTTTGCCACTTTTTGCCGGTAAAAACCGGTTTAAACCGTTAAGTGGCAAAACCCCCCTTTTGCCGACCAGAAGTCCAACCCTGCTTCAGACATATTGCATGCCAATTCATAGATGAACCTCCTTCATGACCGCTTAGAGACATACATGATTGATCAATTTCTGAGTCAATGTTAAAGGGAAATAATGACCTTTTTCCACTAAAATGGAGTTAGCACTTGAAATCGCCAGACGAGATCAAAATATATTGCAAATTCATCACATTTTGCATGAAAACTTTCCTACCGAAAGATATTTCAAGTTAAAGTTGATAAGCGTTCCACACTTTTAACGACCGGTACTTGCACTATTTCTGACCTTTTGACAAGTACTTTTGGTCCTCATCAAACTGCGGGCTTTTCCCGTATTGTTTTTTTACGCAATGGAGTGGAAAATATATTGTGCGTTCTGCTTGTTGTGATTATATGCCCGACGATCTTCTAAAACTGACAGCGATTGGAAAAAGTGGCAATAAAATCGGAAGCTCATCGATGCACATCAACGCGGCATAGTTAGTGGTTGCGACCCTCAATTTTTGAAAATCGATTCATTTGTTTTCAACATTAGGAGTTGTGTATAGTTTGTCTGTGGCTGTATATAACACTATGCTTTATTTTATCATGAAAAATAATAATTTTCCCAAAAAAACTAACGAACAATAACACAAAACTGGCAATTAAATCAGAAGCTCATCGATGCACATCGACGGCGACCTATTTAGCGTCGGCAATTTGTTTACAAAGTCATTGTCATGCTTCTCGGCGCACTTAACCATCTCGGCGCACTTGGCGAGTTGTTCCTGATTAGTATACCCAAGTCCCGTAGCAGGCTTTGTTAATGACGTCACTGGTGCCATTCTTGTGTAGCATTGCAAAATATATCTGATTTCGAGTTGAAAGCTAGTTAAAGACTTATTCAAATGATTGTTTTTAAGTTTGAATTTTCTTGTTAATCATTATTAAAGGTATTTTATCACTGTATTTCATAGTAGTTGACACTTCAGAAACTTGTGACGTAATAATATTGTATCCAATATGCATTTCCCTCACCTTTGCTATTGTGGCGCAGTGCCGAGTGCTTTGCGAATACTAGCTTGCCTGGGGTTCAATTCATTCCGCTCTTATTTTATTCGAGTTGGTATAGTTTGCATGTTGTTGTTATTCATGACTTATACTGATAGTCAGTCATGCATCACGGATGCTTCACGGACTGCTTCACGGATCAGAGCGCTGCTCGAACGCACGCTAGTAGCGCTTTCGTTCTCCATGGCAACCAGGCCAATGAAAAGCCAGAACGTATTCCCTTTCTGGCTTTTGATTGGCTGACGCCTGGTTGCCATGGAGAACGAAAGCGCTACTAGCGGGTGTCCGAGCAGCGCTCAGTTTGATCGGAAATGTCACAGAGCCTCCACAAATGCCGCACTCGATGTTAACAATGGTAGGGAAGGACGAATTTGTCAATGACCTTCATGAAGTACACAAGGTACTTGTTTGGTATTTTTTCCAAACTTACAACTTTGAATTTGGGAATAATTTTATTTAATTCTTAAATTTAAATCAAATTATTTTAAAAACATAACGGTAGCCTGAGAAATTGTTGCTAACAAAATCAAAAGGTCATTATTTCCCTTTAAAGGATGATGCTTTGTCTTCATGAAGCTATGGTGCGTGTGCGTGTGCGTGTGCGTGCGTGTGGCGCCCGCAGGGGGGGGGGCGATGGATTCAAATGACGTCACGCTCTGACGTCATTATCACGTAGAATCGCCGGATTGACTCTACCTCCTATATATGGCCTTGGACGTGTATAAATAAGAAATAAGACTCGAGCAAAGGGGGGGGGGGAGATACGCACCGTGGGGGGGGGGGCAGCGTATCCCCCCCCCTTTGCTCGAGTCTGATTTCTTATTTATACACATCCAAGGCCATATATAGGAGGAGTCAATCCGGCGATTCTACGTGATCATGACGTCAGAGCGTGACGTCATTTGAATCCATCGGCCTCCTCCCCCATTGCAGGTAAAGGAAATAGTTCACCTTCAACATTAGTTTCAAACTGAGATAGCAGTTTTGTAGCCCGTGTTGGGAAACCCCTATCTGCAAGTTTTCTTGACTGAAAAGACTCTCCAGCCGAATATATTTGAGTTTTTGGTGAAGGCATGCGGTGCTGGCGAAAGAATGTTGTACTGGTTCTAGACCGGGCAGAGGCTATACCATCAGCCAATCAGCTTGCAGTTGGTGCCAGCAAGCAGTCGCCGGCCGCCGGTTGGCACATCTCCAATGCAAGTCTATCTTTACGCGACTACTTTCGAATCTGATTGGCTGAACCATTGTTTACATTCGCGTGACGTCAGGATTCTGACTCAGAGTATGCATATAGTTTTGATAAACAATAAAAATGTACGGCCTTCTGTCCTGAATTGGCGCGATATAAGACCATTTTTGACAATATAAAAATAAATTGTATTAAAAAATATAATCAAATCGTGTTGGGTAAAAAATTTACAAGGCGAACTATTTCCTTTAATGCTATTTCGGGAGAAATAAATACCATCTAACTCGAAAAGTAAACCGGTTACGAAAAAGGAAAAGACAGCGTTGGAAAGCTCAAAACAAGGCGAAATGCGAATCGGAATCTTTTCGATCATTTTAGGCTCAGGTCAATATTGAGGTCACTAGAGGTCATCAAATGTCAGGGCCCTGTTCACGGCTCCCCTGCGGTTCGGCGGTCACCAGCTTAGGCTCTAAGCCCCGCCCCATCGATTAACTTTTGATTTGACCTAAACCACGTTCAATTGGTATTAAAGGAAATAGTTCACCTTGGATTTTTTTTACCAAACACGATTTTATTGTATTTTTTTAATACAATTTATTTGTATATTGTAAAAAAATGGCCTTATATCGCGCCGATTCAGGACATAAGGTCGTAAATTTGTATTGTTTATCAAAACTATATGCATACTCTCTGAGTCAGAGTCCTGACATCACGCGAATGTAAAAAATGGTTCAGCCAATCAGATTCGAAAGTAGTCTCGTAAGAATAGACTCGCATTGGAGATCAAAGATATTCGGCTGGAAAGTCTTTTCAGTCAAGGAAACTTGCAAATAGGGGTTTCCCAACACGGGCTACAAAACTGCTATCTCAGTTTAAAAATAATGTTGAAGGTGAACTATTTCCTTTAATCGACTGCGTTTTGGCGAGGCGAACATGATAACATCAAAGTCATCTATATTTGTATATGTATCTATATATGTATCTATATTTGTTAACAAGTTATTTGAGGGAGAAAAAAAAAACAGTTTTAACCGACCGCAGGCGACATGCGTCAGAATTGACTACTGGGGTGACGTCATAAGTAGAAGTGGACACGTTACGGAGATGGGGACGACACCCCCTGTACACACCGTGATTTTCCTGTTGTATTCAATTTCGATACGGAATAAGTACTCGCTAAATAATTTATTTTCAGCAATGCCTGAAAACTGTCTGATACTTGGCGATTTTAACGCCCACAATCCTCTGTGGGGTAGCCACCGGCTCTCTCCGCGTGGTGCACAGGTCGAAACGGAAATCAACAAACGATCTCTCGTATCCATTAATGATGGCTCACCTACCTTCCTAAGCTTCAGTTACCGCACTACATCCGCAATTGATGTGTCCATTACTTCGCCTCGCATCGCCCCATTCTTCCGTTGGACTGTGACCTCAGACCCCTTATTTTCTGATCATTTTCTCATCTCGTCCTTACCTGTACTATCCCACTACTACCTCAACCCGCTGTTAAGAAGTGGCGCACTGACAGTGCTGACTGGACGGCCTTTAACGTCAGTGTTAACTGGCACGCACCTTATTCGATGAGACAAACTATGCCAAACTTTCTAAATTCCATACAAATATCAGCAGAGGAGACAATCAAAACTACGAATCCAAGCAGCGTTCCTCGGCCCAGTCGGCCGAGGAACGCCGTCCGGTGGAACTGGCAGTGCCAAAGGGCCAAGGCGCTTCGCCGCAGGGCGTTTATAAACCTCCAAAAATGTATATGTGACAGACATGCTGAAATGTATACAGCTGCGCGCAATGAATGTACCGAAACATTGCGTCGAGAGAAAAAAGCCGCATGGCAGGAGTTCGCAACAAAATGTAACCGGTTCACACCGCTCGGTGAAATTTGGGACCGTGTCTGCGCTTTTTCTTCTCGCCGCAACAGAGTGTTTGCATTTCCGCAGCTTATTGATAATAACCTGGCGATCACAGAACCTCGTGATGTTGCTAATGCTTTTGCCAATCATTTCGCAGATGTTTCATCCACAAATATATATATATATATATATATATATATATATATATATATATATATATATATATATATATATATATATATATATATATATATACCCTCCGCAGGTACATTCGGCTCTGATTGGCAAAACTGAGCATATTGACTTTGCCTCTGACAACTCCGAATTATACAACGCTCCTTTCACCATCCACGAACTTAAATTGTCTCTAGCCAAAGCAGGTAACAAGACTTCTGTTGGTCCAGATGGATTGACATATGCATTTTTCACAAATCTAAACGAATTAAACCTTTCCACACTGCTTATTGCTATTAATAATTTCTGGACAGACCACTCATTTCCTGTTGAATGACTCCAGAGCACAATTATCCCGATTCCTAAACCAGGCAAAGATCAACAATCTGCAAATTCTTACCGCCCAATTTCCCTTACCAATTGTGCTTGTAAAATTCTGGAAAGAATGGTGAATGTTCGCTTGCGTTATTTCCTCGAAAGCAACAATTGCCTTGATCCCTTCCAAAGCGGATTCAGAGGCCACCACAGCACAGCTGATAACCTTATGCGCCTCCTAACTGATGTGCAGATCAATTGGGAGCGCCGAATTCCCACCGTCGCCGTGTTCCTGGACCTCACATCCGCTTTCAACAAAGTGCATCGTTCTACTGTGCTTTGTAAATTGCATGCGCTGGGTATTCGTGGTCATATGGCATATTTCATCGCCAACTTCCTCCAGCCTCGCTCCTTCAAAGTTCGCTGCCGATCAACACTGTCTGACACATACCAGATGGAACATGGCGTCCCTCAGGGAAGCGTCCTTTCTCCTACATTGTTCCTTATCGCTATCAAAGAAGTTTTTCTCACTCTTCCTCGTACCCAAATGTCTATCCATTATTCGCTGTTTGCCGATGACCTTGCTTTATGGTGCTCGCACACAAACTGTCAAGACTCTTTCACGGCCTAACAGAGAGCTATTGATCACTGCGTTGAATGGTGTGCGCAGTGTGGATTTTTCCTTTCCGCCCCCAAATCGACAATGATGATATTCAAACGAGGACCTGTCCCAAACCTGTTAAACTCACCACGTATTGAAGCGGTCCCCATACCACTTCGCAGGACCCATAAGTTCCTGGGAATAACACTGGACCCTCATCTGACTTTCCAAGCCCATGTAGAAGACATCCGTGCTCGTTGTATGAAACGTGTGAATGTTCTGCGATGTCTTTCTGGCTACTCTTGGGGAGCTGACCGGAGGACACTCTCCATGCTTTATAAGGGCATCATCAGATCTACGTTAGAGTACAATTGTTTTTTCTTCATTACCATGTCTCTTACCTTAGGCAAGCGCCTAGATGCTATTCAGTCCGAGTGTCTTCGACTGATCACCGGGGCCTTCCGTACCTCACCTGTCCTCGCCCTTCGCGCTGACACTCACCTGTCCGCTCTAACGGACAGACGCATTCTCCTCCTTCTCCGCTACTTTTACAAAGCTAAAAGTGTGCTCAACCATCCTGCGGCAGTAGCTCTCGAGGTTAGCAGACCTAACACACGGAGACCGTTGCGGAGGCCTTGCTTCTTAGGCGACTCCATCAAACGGGCGCACCAAGCCCTCAATCTTCCGCGTGTACAAGTAGCCCAAACCCTCCACTTACCCCGTTCTGGACCCACAACGAACTATCGATAGAATTCCTGCTATCTTCCAAAAAAGCATACTTCTCTCCAGCTGAAGTTCAGATGGCATTCCTACAATTTAAAGACGCAAACATTGAGTCACTGTTTTACTACACAGACGGCTCTGCCCATAGTGACCAAGTCGGAGCTGCTGCAACTGGACCGGACTTCCAGTTTTCCGTACGCCTCTCGGACTTAAAGGAAATAGTTCACCTTCGGATTTTTTTTTCAGAACACGATTTTATTATATTTTTTAATACAGTTTCTTTTTTTCTTTTTAAAAATGGTCCTACATCGCGCCAATTCGGGACAGAAGGTTGTAAATTATGGATTTTATGGTGTGCGTTATTGGTCTGCGCATGCTCCATGGCAGTGCTGGCACTTTCAGACGGTACGGTACATCATATATGCGCCGTATTCCTTCGCCAAAAAGTCAAATATCTTCGGCTGGAGTCTTTTCAGCCAAGAAAAGTTCCAGATAAGGATTTCTCAACACGGGCTACAAAACTGCTATTTCAGTTCAAAACCCATGTTGAAGGTGAACTATTTCCTTTAAGCACAATATTATCTGCTGAAGTGTATGCCATTAAAAGGACTCTACTACATATTAGAGCTAAACGTGTCCCTCTAGCCACAATATGTACCGACTCAAAATCTTCCTTACAGGCACTTCAGAGAACAGACAATTTCACACATCCAGGAGTGTATGACATTCACAAAATAGCCCGTTCCCTGTCTGATCTTCAGCAGCATGTAACCTTCCTTTGGTTACCGGGACATTGTGGGATCGCCAGAAATGTCGCCGCGGATGCACTTGCGAAGGAAGGCGCTTTGCTACCCGCTCCTGTTATGGAGCTCCTAGCGCTGAATGATATCCTCCACATCACCAACCTCCGCTTTACAACATATCTTCAGAGTCAATGGAACAATACGCATGCCGCCCACATGTACAGGATTAAGCCAAACCTAAGTCCATGGTCTTCCTGCTCTCAGCACAGCAGAGAAAGAGAGGTTGTGCTGACACGTCTCAGATGTGGGCATACTCGCGTTACGCACAGCGACCTTTTGATCACTCAGCAACTCCTCTCTGCGAGTCGTGTAATGTGTTTCTGTCAGTGGAACACATACTCGTTAGCTGCAACGCTCTAGCCCGAAACCGCAAGCAGATAACAGACTATCTTTCAGCGCATCAGCTTGGCAATTCTCTTCCCACACTTCTCGGAAAATTAAGCGCTTTCGAATGATATGCAACTTGACCGGGTTTCCTAACGTGTTTTGGGGCAAAGGTCCCTTTATCTTATAAGGGGTCCTAATCGGCCCTAGGGGCCCTAATCTTAAATAACCAGGTAAATTTCTTCAGCCAGATTTGTTTTCTTGGTCTGAGGAGTCGATAGAGTAAATTTGAAGGAAATCGTAGGGGCCACCCCTTAGGGCCCCCCCCCCCAAAAAATAGGAAGGGCCCTAGTTCTGCCCCTATCGCTCCCAGCTGCATTCCGATGATTGCATTAGCTTGGGAAAATTGAGAGCTTTCGAATGATATGCAATTTGACTTGGTTTCCTAACGTTTTATTTTATTTACAAAGGCCCCTTTACCTTATAAGGGGGGTCCTAATCGGCTCTAGGGACCCAAATCTTAAATGACCAGGTATATTTCTTCAGCCAGATTTGTTTTCTTGGTCTGAGGAGTTGATAGTGTAAATTTGAAGGAAATCGTAGGGGCCGCCCCATATGGCCAAAAAATAGGAACGGCCCTAGTTGGGCCCCTAGGACTCCCAGCGGCATTCTGATGATTGCATTAGCTTTTGTAAATTAAGTACTTTCGAATGATATGCAACTTGACTGGGTTTCCTAACGTTTTGGGGACAAAGGCCCCTTTACCTTATAAGGGTGGTCCTAATCGGCCCTAGCGGCCCTAATTTTAAATAACTTGGTATATTTCTTCAGCCAGATTTGTTTTCTTTGTCTGAGGAGTCGATAGAGTAAATTTGAAGGATATCCTAGTGGCCGCCCTGTAGTGCCAAACAATAGGAACGGCCCTATTTCAACCCCTATGGCTCCCAGCTGCATGCCGATGATTGCATTAGCTTTGGAAAATTGAGCGCTTTCGAATGGTATGCAACACCACTGGGTTCCTAGCGTTTTATAGAAGAAACAAAAACTTTAACTAAGACAAAATATGAAACGGCCCTAGCCCCCTAGGGCCTCAGGTGCATTATGTTGGGTTGATTACCTGTGGAAAATTTAGCGCTTTCGAATGGTATGCATTACGATTAGTTTTACTGAGTAGATTAGCGCTAACAACGCTGTTTATATATATGTTCGTCGATTATGCCCTGAGGGCATACCATTTTTTTTTGCATTTGTGGCCGTTCTATTGGATGACCAGTGTTTTCACATATTTATTTTAAAGGAGACGACTTTCCCTACATGCTCTGTGAAATTCAGCCCGATCTGAGGGGCCGTCGATCCCTGCTGAACCCCTGCTGAACCCCTGCTGAATCTCTGCTGAATCCCTGCTGAATCTGCTGAATCCCTGCTGAATCCCTGCTGAATCTGCTGAATCCCTGCTGAATCTGCTGAATCTCTGCTGAATCCCTGCTGAACCCCTGCTGAATCTGCTGAATCTCTGCTGAATCCCTGCTGAATCTGCTGAATCCCTGCTGAATCCCTGCTGAATCCCTGCTGAATCCCTGCTGAATCCCTGCTTACCTCCGCTACATTATGTTGTGGGCGTTGTTGTTTGCTTGTCATGGTCCTCAAGGCCCTTCTGAACGCCTTCAATCCGGCGCTTGAGTACGTTCTCCAGAACATCGGCCTGCGTGTCGGCCAGCTCACCAAGCTGGCGGCAGGACTCAGCAGGATCCTGCTGAAGCGCGTCGCCGCCAGCGTCGCCGTGTGGAGCCACATCCAGCCCGCGTACGAGCGGTACCAGGGGCTGCTGGGGGACGTCACCGAGTACCGTCATTCAGGGTAACTTTAGCCATCAGGGTAACTTTAGCCAAATGGATGATCGTAATTTAAGTTAATAAGAACGCTATATGTCAAAAAGAAGAATATGAACCTCATATCTGTAATTTACAAGTTCTTAGGGTCAGGTTTGTTTTTAATAATATATAATTTCTATAAAAAACGCTTATTTGATGGTACCCCTGGCCAGGCACGTAGCCAGGATTTCGTCCAGGGGGGGGGGGGGCGGCACCTCGAAAGGGCCCCTTCCCGAGCGTTGAAAGGGCCCCTTCCCAAGCGTTGAAAGGCCCCCCCCCCCCTCCCCCCAAAAAAGGCATGAAAAGGCCGTTACAAGGCTGGAAAATGCAGTATGGCAGGTATGGCATGGGCCATACCAACGTTTAGGAGCTGGAGTTAGCAAACTGCCACATCAACTTTGGAACCAGCGACACGAATTTGGAATCAGCTATACCAACTTGGAATATTTTTGTTAAGCTCAAGACCTGGAACTGTTAAACAAATTGCGCCGCGGAGCGACGCGAAAATTTTGAGTATTATGCCCTGGGTTGCTTTCAATGCGACGCATTGCGTATGGTGCGGACCTCTAAAATTGCTCTTACTCTACACGGAAAAAATACAATCGGATCTTTCGGGTATATTGTAGCACCCTGACGAAGGGTGTTACAATATACGCGAAAGCTCCGCTTGTAATATTTGTATTGTGGAGTAAGTCCTCTTTGTATTTAATCTTCATCTGCGATATCTGCGTGCTTTGACCCTTCCGGTCTCACCAGAGACTCCTCTGACCTTCCAAGAAGCCCCTCTTGTGTGTCAAGGGGCCCATTCGGCCTGTTCAGAGGTCCTTCCGACCTGGCCAGGGACTGCACTGGCTGCTTTGTCGCCCTGCCGACATGCTCAGGGGCAGGGGCGGCGGATTGTGGGGCGCAGGGTACCCAAAATCGGGGGGGGGGCGCCCCGCCGCCCTCCCCTTGGCTACGTGCCTGCCCCTGGCCAAGAATGCATGGCTTGCCCCATGCAATTAAGTACTTGATTGCAGCCCATAGAGCGTCCACGTTAATAAGTACTGTTTAACACTATTTACTTGTTCCCCTTGACTGACTGTACATACCTGCGGCTAAAGGTGGAGAGGGGTGGCTAAATTTGACAGGGTAACTTTTGCCAGGAGTGTCGCCACAACATTTTGTTGTGGGGTACAGCCAGGTGGTTGGTCTCTCACTCCCATATGGCTGCCAAAATTATGGCGATCCGGGGGACCGGAGCGATCTTGGAGGGCGCCGACGGTCCCCAGGCCCCGAGGGCATATTTTGAAATGTCGAATACAAAATACAGGCCTATCATACTTGGAAGCCATAGGTCAGTCAAATATATATATATATATATATATATATATATATATATATATATATATATATATATATATATATATATATATATATATATATATATATATATATATATATATATATATATATATATATATATATATATATGTATATATATATATAGACAATTGTAACGAATAAACCCCACATGTATTTGAATAGGGGTCTAACGCCCATGACGTCACCTCTCTTTACAAATTGGTGATGATAGTCGACTTGTTTTAAGGTTAGACTTGGAGATATTTGCGTGTTTCAAATGGTTTGGTAATTGGTTTGTTTTGTATTCAAAGCGCAAGAATTGTCTCGAAATAATTGTGCCATATTTTGGCAGCGTAAAGGATTTCCGTATAGCTCTCTAGAGTTCAATATGACGTCATCAACCCAAATCATTCATCTTAACTTTGCATGAAATTGAGCACTATTCGCGAGAAACAAATGTCATAATCGTGTTCGGCAGTACTTACTTCATATTTTGCACCACAAGCGGTGTACATTTTACAACTTTTGGGAAGGTGGGAGTGTCCCTTTAAAGGGACACTCCCACCTTCCCAAAAGCCGAGGGGAGGGCGGCGGGGGCGGCCGCCCCCCCCCCCCCTAGAGGTCAGGAGGGCCCTTTTCGGCGCGCTGCTCGCGCCGAAAAGGACCGACGAGGCCGCGCGAAGCGCGGTATCATATGCTCTTTACTACACGAAGCGTGGTCTTTGAAGTTTAGCGGACTTCATAGGCCCTTTAGGGCCACCAGGGCCCTCTCTGAAAGACCAGAAGACCCCTTGGACGTTTAAAAGAGCCCTGTGCATGTCAGAGGGGCCCCTGGCAAGACCGAAAGGGCCCCTGAGCGGGTCAGAGGGCCCCCTGAGCACGTCGAATGGGCCCCCTGAACACGTCAAATGGGCCCCTAGCCAGCACAGAGGGGCCCCTGGTCAGGTTGAGAGGCCCCTGAGCATGTCGACATGGCGACAAAGCGGTCAGCGCAGTCCTTTGCCAGGTCATAAGGGCCCCTGAGCAGGTTGGAGGGCCCCTGGACAGACCAGAGGGCCGATGGGAAGTTAAGAGGGCCCCTGTGCAGGTCAGAGGGGCCCTGACCAGACCGAAAGGGCCCCGAAGTGGGTCAGAAGGGCCCCTGAACATGCCGAATGAGCCCCTATCCAGCATGGAGGGGCCCCAGGGCAGGTCGGAGGGCCCTCGGAGCATGTCCTAAGGCGACAAAGCAGCCAGCACAGTCCTTTGCTAGGTCGGAAAGGCCCATTAGAAGGTTAAAGGGCCCCTGGAGAGACCAGATGGCCCCTGTAAAGTTAAAAGGGCTCCTGCGCAGATCGGAGGAGCCCCTGATCAGACCGAAAGGACCCCTGGGCGGGTAAGAAGGGCCCCTGAACATGCCGAAGTGGCCCCTGGCCAGCACGGAGGGGCTCCAGGGCAGGTCGGAGGGCCCCTTGAGCATGTCGGCAAGGGCGACAAAGCAGCCAGCGCAGGCCGACCAGAAGAGTCGCTGAGCCGATCGGAGGGGCTCCTGGGCAAGTCAGAGGGGCCCCTGACTAGACCGAAAGGGTCCCTGGGCCGGTCGGAAGGCCCTTTGAACATGCCGGATGAGTTCCTAGCCAGACTGGATGAGTTCCTAGCCAGACTGGAGGGGCCCCTGGGCAGGTCGGAGGGGCCCCTGAGCAGGGGCGGCGGATTGAGGGGGCTGGGTACCCAAAATTCCCCCCAGTCGATAATCCTGGGGGCAAAGGGTAGCTTTGCCCCCCCCCCAGATTTTAGCCTGCTCAATCTGGGGCAACATGACCTTTCCCCTCTCCAGGATTTGCATTTGAGGGGGGATTTTTGGTATCCTGCGCCCCGCCATCCGCCGCCCCTGCCCCTGAGCATGTCGGCAGGGCGACAAGGCAGCCAGTGCAGTCCCTGGCCAGGTCGGAAGGACCTCTGGACAGGCCGAATGGGCCCCTTGACACACAAGAGGGGCTTCTTGGAAGGTCAGAGGAGTCTCTGGTGAGACCGGAAGAGTCAAAGCACGTAGAGATCGCAGATGAAGATTAAATACAAAGAGGACCTACTCCACAATACAAATATTAAAAGCGGAGCTTTCGCGTATATTGTAACGCCCTTCGTCAGGGTGCTACAATATACCCGAAAGATCCGATTTTATTTTTTCCTGTAGAGTAAGCCCCCTTTGTATTATATATATATCACCCACTCCACATCATGTCTTTTCGCTTCGCGGATCCCAGATGAGTCCCTGAACAGGTCGGAAGGGCGTAGAAAAGGTCAGAGGGGCCCCTAGACGATCTGAAGGGACCTTGGGCCTCTCAACAGTAAGAATACAGTTGTACAGGGAATCAAACTCAAACTTTTCGCGCCGCTCCGCGGCGCAATTTAACTACAAATTAAATTATATGCGAGTTAGAAAAAAATCGGTCAGTTTCTCGGCGCATTTATGTGTTATGTTGCTACTTTCCTATATTATTGGGCAAAATAGTTTATTTTAGCACCTTTTCCCCGCACTTTTAAACGCACAATATAACAATTTTAGAGGTCCGCACCATACGCAATGCGACGCATTGATGAGAAAGCAACCCAGGGCATAATACTCGCGGCGCAATTTGTTTAAGAGTTCCAGGTCTTCAGCTTAAAAATATTCCAAGTTGGTATAGCTGATTCCAAATTCGTGTCGCTGGTTCTAAAGTTGGTGTGGCAGTTTGCTAACTCCAGCTCCTAAACGTTGGTATGGCCCATGCCATACCTCCCATACTGCATTTTCCAGCCTTGTAACGTGCCTTTTCATACGTTTTTGTTGTTGTTGCCCCCCCCCCCCCAAGGTCAGGCCAAGGTCAGGCCAAGGCCTTTCAACGCTTGGGAAGGGGCAACGCTCGGGAAGGGGCCCTTTCGAGGCGCCCCCCTCCCCCTGGACGAAATCCTGGCTACGTGCCTGGACACACTCCAAGTAAATTGCACTACTACATCGTACCTTGTAGTACAATATAATCACGAATGAAATTCAGCGTACGCCGCCACCATGCCGCCGACCACGCACCGCGTACAGCGATGGCCGACTGACCACACGTGCGTCCACCTTGGGCAATTTTACTTTCTTCAGAAATGAGCTTATACCTTGAAATCTTGGGAATTTGGTCTCCAATCTTTTTCCAATTCGACAAAACTCTTATTTTATCTAGCGGACGCCCACAAGGGTACCTAAAACATGTTAACCCGCGCACTGCAGGGGCTTTGCGCCGAACACGAACTGCAGGGGGGGGGGTGATTTCCGCCCCCCCCCCCTGAGATCTCAAAAACTACGCTACGTAGCGAGAAGCGGCAAAGGGCATTTGATAGCTTGATACATGTTCTATCAAAAGTATTTCAGTGTTTTTTTAGGTCAAGTCAAAATTGAGGTCACCAGAGGTCATGAAAGGTCAAACTTTCCAGTTTTTTCTCTCCTGTTTTAGGACATCGCTCCAGAAATTCCCATATATCTCAGAAATGATACTAGGTAGAAGAAACAAACGGAAAAAAGCAAAAACCAGTCAGTGAAATTTGCAATCGCTAAGGTTTCCTCAGATTTGATCTTAGGTCAATATTTGAGGCTCCAGAGGTCAAAAGGGGGAAAATTCATTTTTTTTTGCTAAATCGTTTTTTGCTATTAACTTTTTACTTAATAAAGATAACGGAAAACTGTTTAGGCCATTGTGTTTATCTTGTCAATGCGCTTTGAATGATAAACATGGTGACCTTGTTAAGTCAATTTAACAATTTGACCTCAGGTCCAGGTCAAGTGGTGACCCAAGTAGGGCATGTTGCATATGAGAAGACGTATCTGGACGAGACAAACACATTGATGTCTGTTTTACTTCTCTATCTTCAATATGTCGGGAGTTATTGACAAAAAAGTGATGGTGACCTCGCATGACTTCAAATGACCCAATAGGGGTCACTGAACAAAAATTACACTTGGATCGTCAATAATATCCTATAATAACATGATCCAGAAGTAATTGGACTAATATCATACATATCCTTGAAATAGGAAGCATTTGTATATATCTCCATTGACTTATTATGGGGAGGTTACGAAATTGACCTGACCTTAGGTCACCGATATCAAAATTCCAAGATAAATGAATTGTAAGTACTTATGCCCTCATGACATCCTGTAAGTTTCAAACTGATCGGTGAAAAACTCTGGCTTTGGCACACCTGCAAACATCTTTGGAGGTGGGGTCACTTGACCTGGTCTGGTGACCTGACCTGAGATGACCGGAGGTTATTTTTTTTCTTCAAAGTGTGTGCAATTGATTTCCTAACAGGTGTGCGAAAACCCTGCGGCGCTGCGCGCCGCCGTTTTTTCGCTATCTTTGAAAAACCTGAGGGGGGGGCGGAAATCAACCCCCCTTGCAGTGCGCGGGTTAATTTGATACAAATTTGGTAAAAGTGGGATTGAATGAGTGATTTGCCATTAAATTCATAACTTAGGGATTAGTTCATTCACTTATTGATAGATATCTAGGAATCTGCTTATTATATTGCAACTTCAGTTGACTCAACATAATTCATTAGTGGTCGCCAAAATTTGCAACATTTTAAAAACTCGTTTCAGGGTCCATTTGAAGCAGCGACATCGCGTGACAACCATTGCTTAGTTAAAGGGCTTCATTCGCTATCTTTGCCAACCCCCTGCAACATTTGAAACATTTTCAAAAACTCGTTCCAGGGTCCACTTCAAGCAGTGACATCACGTGACAACCATTTCTTAGTTAAACGGCTTCATTTGCTATCTTTGCCACCCTTTGCAACATTTGCAACATTTTCAACAACTCGTTCCAGGGTCCATTTCAAGCAGCGACATCGCGTGACAATCATTTCTGAGTTAAAACAGCTTCATTCGCTATCTTTGCCACCCCCTGCAACATTTGCAACATTTTTCAAAAACTCGTCCCAGGGTCCATTTCAGGCAGCGACATGGCGTAACATCCATGTCCTAGTTAAACGGCTTCATTCGCTATATTTGCCACTCCTTGCAACATTTGCAACATTCTGCAACGATATGCAATATTTTCCCAAATGCGTTATCTGATCAAACTGGCTACGCTGATTTCAGCGGAACCATTTTCAAAACGCGCAGCCTTCTACTTTTCGGGATACGTTCTTTAACTCAAACTTATAAAGTTGCAAAATTTTGCAACAAGTTCATTTTTTAGAAACTTTCAAAACGACACTCTAACAACATGGTTTGGACGACTAACGGACAAACAATACACTGACCACATTCAGTAGAACCGAATTAATTTAAAATAATTTCATCACAAGTTAGCGTACACAAATTTTGTATATCCCAGCAACGTATATGACACCAATTAGCACTCGTTCCACATTTGCTCACGGACAAACAAAATTCGAAGTTCAAACAGCACACTGTATTTGTCATTGTTGTACCATTTGTAGGTGTCTATGTATATGAAGCATATGTGTGTAGTTAGTGAGAAAGAATGAGAAAGGATATGGTGTGACGGTATTCTGGTGTTCGGGGTACTGCTGTTCGTTTTTTTATGTTGGCTGGACATCGTCGCCGGCCTCAAAGATGGCGTGGGCCTTAAAGGCATTCATCGCGAGGAAGGCAGAAAGGAAAGAGAAAGTCGTCGCGAGAGAGAGGAAGTCGCGAGAAGGGAAGGCAGGATTCGTCGGGGCCAGAGAGCCATGCGTCGCGAATAAGAAAGGTAGGAAAGGAGGAAACGCCGCGAGCCGTGGAGGCATCCGTCGGGGCCAGATAGCCATGCGTCGCGAAGAAGGAAGGTAGGAAAAGAGAAAATCGCCGCGAGCCATGGAGGCATCCGTCGCGAAGGAAGAAGGAAGACAGAAATGAAGACGCGACAAGGGTGTCACGACGAGCAGTTACCGCGTCCCGCAGGAAGGGGCGCGACGTACGGTGCCAAGCCCGGTCAATACCAACGCGCGCCTCACCAGACGAGAGGCGCACAAACGTTAAAGGGCCGGGGTAAGTTCCAGACCCTGGGGCGCCCAAAACGTATCCTCTTCCGATTCAACTCTACTCCCTCTATCATGTTTCATGTTTTCATCGCACCGTCACGCCGTTTTCCGAAATTGTATATCGTTCGCGCAAACTTTGTTCACCCTCGATGTTACGTCTTTCGCGTGGAAGGGTTCACATCATGCTCCTTTCCCGGAGAGTAAGGGAATTCCACCGGTCGCTACCCACCGCGTGAGTCGATGGCGAGCATTCCCACTGAACTACCAGTTTGATGCCCAGACCAGCCGAGTGGCAGTCGGCTGGCGCAGCCAATCTAGCTACGAACGCTCAAAGCAAGCGGTACGCAGAGTGCCCAGCGCAGAGGCTCGCCGTTTCACAAATTGCCCCACATAGTCAACCTTATCAATGACAACTACTCCACCTCCTTTGTCCGCATGAATTATCACCACCGATGGATCACGACCAAGCCGGTGCTTTTCAACGCTTCCATATACCTTCTACGTAGCTTATCTGGTTCTTGGGCAGCTAATACCTTACAGCACAACAGTATTCCCTGTATGAAACCTTTTTCTATATCATCTTCACTCCACTTATAATTCCGATTTACATGCTTCATGTAGGTGTGTTTGTCCCACCCTGAATCAAACTTCAGGCTGAGTGCCAAAGCCTCCTTCAGTAGCACCCTGATGTGATTCTCTCCGACAGTGATGTAGCACCCTGATGTGGTTCTCTGACAGTGATGTAGCACCCTGATGTGGTTCTCTGACGGTGATGTAGAACCCTGATGTGGTCCTCTGATGGTGATGTAGCACCCTGATGTGCTTCTCTCTGACGGTGATGTAGCACCCTGATGTGGTTCTCTCCGACAGTGATGTAGCACCCTGATGTGGTTCTCTGACAGTGATGTAGCACCCTGATGTGGTTCTCTCTGACGGTGATGTAGAACCCTGATGTGGTTCTCTCTGACGGTGATGTAGCACCCTGATGTGGTCCTCTGACGGTGATGTAGCACCCTGATGTGGTCCTCTCTGACGGTGATGTAGCACCCTGATGTGGTCCTCTCTGACGGTGATGTAGCACCCTGACGTGGTTCTCTCTGACAGTGATGTAGCACCCTGATGTGGTCCTCTGACGGTGATGTAGCACCCTGATGTGGTCCTCTGACGGTGATGTAGCACCCTGATGTGGTCCTCTGACGATGATGTAGCACCCTGACGTGGTTCTCCCTGATGGTGATGTAGCACCCTGATGTGCTTCTCTCTGATGGTGATGTAGCACCCTGATGTGGTTCTCTCTGACGGTGATGTAGAACCCTGATGTGGTTCTCTCTGACGGTGATGTAGAACCCTGATGTGGTTCTCTCTGACGGTGATGTAGCACCCTGACGTGGTTCTCTCTGACAGTGATGTAGCACCCTGATGTGGTCCTCTGACGATGATGTAGCACCCTGATGTGGTTCTCTCTGACGGTGATGTAGCACCCTGACGTGGTTCTCTCTGACGGTGATGTAGCACCCTGATGTGGTTCTCTCTGATGGTGATGTAGCACCCTGATGTGGTTCTCTCTGACGGTGATGTAGCACCCTGATGTGGTCCTCTGACGGTGATGTAGCACCCTGATGTGGTCCTCTGATGGTGATGTAGCACCCTGATGTGGTTCTCTCTGACGGTGATGTAGCACCCTGATGTGGTTCTCTCTGACGGTGATGTAGCACCCTGATGTGGTCCTCTCTGACGGTGATGTAGCACCCTGATGTGGTTCTCTCTGACGGTGATGTAGCACCCTGATGTGGTCCTCTGACAGTGATGTAGCACCCTGATGTGGTCCTCTGATGGTGATGTAGCACCCTGATGTGCTTCTCTCTGATGGTGATGTAGCACCCTGATGTGGTTCTCTCTGATGGTGATGTAGCACCCTGATGTGGTTCTCTCTGACGATGATGTAGCACCCTGATGTGGTTCTCTCTGACGGTGATGTAGCACCCTGATGTGGTCCTCTGACGGTGATGTAGCACCCTGATGTGGTTCTCTCTGACTGTGATGTAGAACCCTGATGTGGTTCTCTCTGACGATGATGTAGCACCCTGATGTGGTTCTCTCTGACGGTGATGTAGCACCCTGATGTGGTCCTCTGACGGTGATGTAGCACCCTGATGTGGTTCTCTCTGACTGTGATGTAGAACCCTGATGTGGTTCTCTCTGACGATGATGTAGCACCCTGATGTGGTTCTCTCTGACGGTGATGTAGCACCCTGATGTGGTTCTCTCTGATGGTGATGTAGCACCCTGATGTGGTTCTCTCCGACAGTACTCGCCCACTCACATACACTGCCGGTGCTTTGGATGACACCCTGTCCCATGCCACTCAGTCCCAATCAGATACTAACCTAACACTGAACAGTAAAGTCGCTATGCCGTATCCTGGCTCCTTTACCACAGTAGATGTGTATGTGCGCCAACGCTGGCGGCGGGTACAGTTCTGCGCCAACCAGTTCTGGGCGAAATTGAGACGGGAGTTCCTGCCCACTCTTTTTGTATAAATTTAATCCGAATGTTTTTGAATGGATGGATTTCCGAGGTCAGGCCCCGCGCTAAGCATAGCTTGTTGCGCAGGCCCTGACCCCACCACCCGATCAAGCAATCACCAAACGAAACGATGAGACGACGATGTCGATATCACAGATTCTCGAGATTATATTAGGCTGACAATAGTAACTTAAACAGTCTTATGATTTCAAATAAATAAGAAATAATAAGTGTGTCTCACATACTCTTTCCCGGCGAGCCGTGTAGCTTGTTAGCTTTCGTGCAGCTGGCTCAAACAGGCTTGTATATGAACAATGTCTTTGCCCTCTTGCAGAGGTTGTATGAGGCGTCGCCCAGCTTTAAAGGGGATGATTCACCTTTGTATTAGTTTTAAACTGACAGTCTATAAAATTCCTTTCTACACAGATGTAACTTCAACATCTATACTCGCACTTATCATCATAGCGCGTGTATGCGCGAGCATGTTTTGTGTTTGCTTGACAGAATGCTTAGGCGTATATCCTGTTTTCTCATGTGGTTTCCGTGTGGTGCGCCTGCAGGTTGTTACGGTACACACCACACGGCACCCACGACTGCACCAAACTGCTGCTGTGCGCACAAATAGATGTAGAAAATGCTGACATGTATTTTATCCTGGGTCATCGTGCGAACAGTAGACTATCTGCGTGGTCAAAGCCGTATCATTGCGAGCCAGACTGTCCACTTCCGGCTGGGGTCGGGTGCGTCGTATGGCGCTGCCCAGTCTGACAGGTTTTGGCGGCGGCCTGCTTCTTCTTGTGCGCCTTGGCATCCTGCTTGGCCTTCTCAGCGGCGGAAGGCGCCAGCTTGAACGAACCGCTGGCGCCCTTGCCCTTGGTCTGCACCAGGTTGCCGCTGATCACCCCGGACCTGAGGACATGCATGATGAAGTGCGCGAGCTTCTCGACGTCCACCTTGTAGTTAGCAGCAATGTACTTTTTGATGGCGATCAGCGACGACCCGCTGCGATCTCTGAGCCCCTTAATGGCGCACTGCACCATCTCTTTGATGGGTGGGTGGTTGGGCTTGGCGCGCGGGCTGGTGCTCTTGACGCGCGTATAGGTGCCTTTTTTGCGCCGCGACTTGGCTTTTTGCGCCTCGGTTTCTGGCGCCTTAACTTTTGGCTCCCGGCCATAAGGCGCCTTGCGTTTTGCCGGCTTCATTTTCGGAGCGTTGGTGGCAGCAGCGGCCGGAGGAGCCGCCGCTGCTCCGGCCGAGCAGACGAGCGGCCGGCCGGCACGATAGTAGCAGACTGTGGACACGAAGGAAGAGAAGAAAGACCAAGTCACCACCCCACCTCATGTCTCAACAGTACAAGACTCCACCAGCACCACACATCTCAATAATATGTCATGTCACTACGCCACACCGCCCGCTTACCTTGCATGGATCCTCCGCTAGCCTGTGCTTTTTGTGTCATCTCTCCGAGGAAGGGGTGGTTGACCGTGACGGGGGCGCGGGAGGTGGAGGTGGAGGCGGGGGCGGGGAGTGGGCGGTGCCGAAGCTCGGGGCGGTGCCGAAGTCCTCTTCCGGCCGCGTCCCTGAAGGTCGCCTCCGACAGGGTCTGCTCTGACAGGGTCTCTTCCGTAAACATCTCTTCGGTCAGGGTCACCTCTGACAGGGCGGCCAGGGAGAGCACAGGAGTCTCCTCAGAAAACTCGCCGCTCAGCTCGACACCGTCGGGCGCATAGTCGCCAAGCGGGTCGTCTAGAGACGTGTCACGGTCTCCGTCCGGCGCATATTCGCCAAGCGGGACGTCTAGAGACGTGTCACGGTCTCCGTCCTCCTCCCCCTCTTCTGTGAGGTCTATCTTCTCTATCTTGACCATGTCGGTGGAGAGTGGCGGCGGCGGCGGTGGTAGGTGGATTTCCGAGGAAGGGGTAGTAGACCGTGGCGGGGGCGGCGGTGGAAGGTGGATTCCCGAGGAAGGGATGGTTGACCGTGGCGGAGGCGGGGGCGGCGGTGGTAAGTGGATTTCCGAGGACGGGATGGTTGACCGTGGCGGGGGCGGGGGCGGTAGGTGGATTTCCGAGGAAGGGATGGTTGACCGTGGCGGGGGCGGCGGTGGAAGGTGGATTCCGGAGGAAGGGGTAGTTGACCGTGGCGGGGGCGCCGGAGGTGGAGGCGGGGGCGGGGAGTGGGCGGTGTCGAAGCTCGGTCGACCACGCGGGCTTTCATAAAGAAGAGAGGGCTCCAGCGCAAAGTCCCGTACCATCATAGATGCCGCCACAGGGGCTCGGACAGGTGTTGAAACGGGAGCCCGGGGGACAGGGCCCGGGGCGGGGGCCGGGAAAGGGGCAGAGGAAGGTACCGGAGCAGCGGGGGAAGGATGCAGCGAGCTGAACTGATGGCGACGCCTTGTGGAGGGTGGCGTTGAGTCTTCAGCAGTGGCTGTCCAGCCGGCTGACCTGTCATCAGACTTCTCCGTACTTGGCTGGAACACGGAGCAACACGGGTGAGACACAACGATAACACAGACCATCCACCTGCAATGCGAGGAAACATGAGATAGACACAGCGATAACACAGGGTTATCTGATTTATATATGGCTGTAGCACAGTACAACACATTTATAGACATGTGCCATGGCCAAAAAATAGGATCCAAGATTCGCAAGATCCCATGACAAACTGATTTTTCAGGATCCAGGATCCCATGATTTTTCTTCCAGGATCCAAGATCCATAGGCTCCCACGAAAACCAAATTTTCAGGATCCAAGATCAACAGGAACCCACGACAAAATGATCCTGCAGGATCCAGGATCCAACAAGATCCCATATCTTGGATCCTATGGATCCTGGATTTTTTGGTGGATCTTGGTACATGTAGATCACCACATTTAAATATTATACTGTGTGTGGGAGTTTTAAAGCATGAATAGTGAATACATACATTCTTATATTGAAGTGTAACGGGTTTTCGCTTCTTCTACGTTTTTTTTCTGCATTTTTTTTTGGCAACATTGCAGCATTTTATTGTTGAAATAAAAAAAACTCTTTTCTGGTTAATTTTGGGTCGCTGAATCGAATGACACAAATTTCGAGGCTTAATCTGCAACAATTAGAGCTGCTTGGAACAATTTTCGACAATTTGCAACATTTGTGAAATTTTTCTCACGGGGTTTTCTTGAGATCAGGAATCGAAATATGGCATTTTCAGAATATTATATCTCCGTGTTTTTGAGATATTACTTCATTTTGTGGTTGGAAATGCGGAATCGAACTAGACCCGTACATACATATATTTTATTTTGGAGGCAGGTCAATCATCGGCGAGCACATAGGTCGCTGCACGGTTAGGGTGGGGGTGAAATTTAGCGGGTTAATCGGGAATTAGTCCGGTGGAATAAGGTCTGGGTTCCTTGTTCGCGAGCCGGCACCAATGGCCTCTGGCTCCTCCTTACATAATTTCACCAACGGTTTGTCTCCCAAACTATCACACCGTGAGTTCTGTGAGCGGCTCCATGCCTGTTCTGCATGCCCAGTGCAACGCTACGCTGAGAACCAACTCCCACTGGAACTAACACATTCATACATCCTTTCACTCAGACTCTCCCCAGACATTCACTCAATCATTAATCTCTTTCATACTTTGCAGTAAACTATCAGGTTGGTCTTCCTGACCCCTCCCTCTTTTCCTATCCCTACCAGTGGTGCGTAGTGTTACACCGGGGACGCACCAGGGTAAAAAAAGGTTTATTGAGCGAATTTCGTCTCCGATGTACTCAGCACTTGGCAATGGATAACTTTCTACTCTAACTATGTAATCCAAATTCAAATATTAATAACCTCACACATGCCATTCTGTCTGGGTCCATTCCTGCCGCCCTCTACTGCTGGGATCCACGACTTACTGCGGTTTCCGTGGTGCTCCAATCGCCAATCCACGCCACCTCAGCACCCTGACTCTTTTTACGGAATTTATCTGAGGCGGATGGCCATTCCGGCCCGCACACGTCGCCACCTCAGCATTCTGACTTCTCCTATGGCATTTATCTGAGGCGGATGGCTATTCCGGCCCGCACACGTCGCCACCTCAGCACCCTGACTCATCCTACGGCATTTATCTGAGGCGGATGGCCATTCTGGCCCGCACACGTCGCCATCCCAACACCAAGACTCCTCCTACGGCATGTATCAGGCGGATGGCCATTCTGGACCTCCTGGTTTCACAGCACCCGCCAGTATTTCGCGACTTACTGCGCACGATCCAGCTCACTTCCTGGCATCGCGGAATGGACCCTCTTGCAAAACAGAATATCATCATCATCTAACTCCCATTATCCTGGAAACACAACTTTCTCCTTCCGAACTAAATATTCCCACCGAAACCGGTCTATACATCTGAGAACTTTATCTCTCTTTAAAATGATCTCATCTTACTTGAATTCCCATTCACCTCCACCCCCTTTTACCCCATCACCCGTCAGTGCAGCAGACCGTGTCGGCAGGCGTATTGCGCACAGGAGCGCGGCTACGTATTGTCTAGGGCTCCTCACAATCTTGTCCATTATTTCCCACTGTCAGTTTCCACCATGCTACTATCGGCATACCTTCCTCGTGCCTTGTATCTTATTTTCCCCGGCTCCACGTGCATGATTGTCTCTGGGCGTGCGTCTGCACGTTTGTATGTGGTGTACGTACAGTATGCATGCATGATTCAAAATATGTGTATGTATGCATGTATGCATGTATGCATGTATGCATGTATGCATGTATGCATGTAT
>JAXIVJ010010236.1:2500-25000 GCA_036785665.1 Chirona hameri
TATGTATGTATGTATGTATGTATGTATGTATGTATGTATGTATGTATGTATGTATGTATGTATGTATGTATGTATACATACATGTAAACAGTAAGAATACAGTCTGTACAGGGACTCAAACTCAAAATTTCGCGCCGCTCCGCGGCGCAATTTAACTACAAATTCAATTATATGCGGGTTAGGAAAAAAATCGGTCAGTTTCTCGGCGCATTTATGTGTTATGTTGCTACTTTCCTATATTATTTGGCAAAATAGTTCATTTTAGCACCTTTTCCCCGCACTTTTAAAACGGGGGGGGAGGGGGGGGGGGCAAGTTCGCTCGGAAAGTGATGCCAAAACAAATCACCAAATGCAGGGACCGGCACCACCACCGCCACCACACAAAATTTGGTTGGCACCGCACAAAGCCCGGCCAGCATCTGGCAGCACCGCACCAGGCCCGGCAGCCTGCCCGCATATCTACTTTATTCTAGCCTTAAACTCTTAAAATAGGAATAGACAGAAAAGAAAAAGCATGCTTGATGGCATAGCACATGTCCAAATGAGAAGGTTATCTATGGATGATTTGTGGATTGCTAATGGATTGCTATAATTTAAAGTCCCATTGTAATATTCAAAGAGGTATAGGTAGACAATGCTTATTTTGTTCAAGAACCATATAGATAATACGTATAAAACCGCTTGAATTATCAGTTAAAAAACTTTGTCCTGGTTATCTTGAAATTTACACACAAATGGAGTCCGTGCCGAATGGACACATCATATTCTGGAGTGTGACTTCGGCGCCAAGGGGGGGCCATGGCCCCCATGGCCCCCCCTTAAATACGGCACTGCCCATGCCATACCTGCCATATTGCATTTTCCAGCCTTGTAACGTGCCTTTTCATGCGTTTTTTTTTTGTGTGGGGGGGGGGGGGGCATTTCAACGCTTGGGAAGGGGCCCTTTCAACGCTCGGGAAGGGGCCCTTTCGAGGCGCCGCCCCCCGCCCTGGACGAAATCCTGGGTACGTGCCTGCATACAACCCTAGTGTGTTGTTCTTAACAAATTCCACGCTTTGAATGTCTGGTAAGGTAAACTGAAAGATTGAACTTTTCATACAACCCTAGTGTGTTGTTCTTAACAAATTCCACGCTTTCACAATTTACTTGAAAAACAAATTCCACTCTTTCACAATTTAATGTCTGGTAGGGTAAACTGAAAGATTGGGCTTTTCATGCTATCAGAAGAGCACTCAACCAAATAAAAGATTAATAATATTCAACCAAGGTAGGTAGTAGGTACCTACGATTCAACACTAAACACAACCCTAGCCGCGCTAAGCGTGTTGTTTTCGTATCAGTAACTGATTCAATACTGAACACTGTTCTTAAAACTAACACTGAACACCACTTAAGACTCACAATTTACTTGAAAACTAAACTTGTTGTGTTGTTCTTAACAAATTCTACGCTTTGAATGTCTGGTAGGGTAAACTGAAAGATTGGACTTTTCATACAACCTTAGTGTGTTGTTCTTAACACATTCAAGCCTTCACAATTTACTTGGCAAACAAATTCCACGCTTAAACAAATGCCTGGTAGGGTAAACTGAACATTACCCGGGACACCTTGATTCAACACTGAACATTTCACAATGTACTTGAAAAAACAAATTCCACGCTTAAACAAATGTCTGGTAGGGTAAAATTCCAAGCTTAAACAAATGTCTGGTAGGGTAAACTAACATTACCCTGGACACCTTGATTCAACACTGAACACTGTTCTTAAAACTGATGCAACACTGAACACTGTTCTTAAAACTAACACTGAACACCACTGAATACTTTCACAATTTACTTGAAAACTAACACTTGTGTTATTCTTAACCAATTCAACGTTTTGAATGTCTGGTAGGGTAAACTGAAGGATTGGGCTTTTTATACAACCCTAGTGTGTTGTTCTTAACAAATTCCACACCACTGAAGACTTTGGTAGGGTAAACTGTTGTTGTTGTTGCTGGCTTAGGGCGCGTAGCCGTGAGGTAGGGTAAACTGAAAGATTGGACTTTTCATGCTATCAGAATAACACACAACCGAATAATACTGGCACACAACCCTAGACATTACCCCGGACACCTTGATTCAACACTGAACACACAACCTTGAAAACTAACACTGACGTTTGTCTTTATTCTTAACAGTATGGAGAACAACAGTGAGGCAAACCCTTGCGATCCTTACTAACTCGGTTATGTACTCTCTGTACGGTTATGTACTCGGCTATAACTCGGCAAATGTGATAATGTATGATTCCTAGGGGGCGTAGCTGGGGGGCAGTCACTTGCTGATTTCAGTAGCGACTACTTTCTGCCTTCTTATTTTTTACCACAGCTAACACGACACCACCGCCCTCCTCTCTTCATTTTTGTTTAAATTTTCTTCTTCCATTTCTTAGCTGGGAGTGCCGCGACATTTTTTCTTCTTGTCTGGTGTTAGCGTAAGGTGATGTGCGTCGTTGGGATCGAGGGCGGTGGCACTCCTGGTCACCTGGCCGCCCGAACACGGACGCCAGCCGCGCGTCCAGCCCAGTCGCGCCCGCCTGCAGGCGGCGGAACCCACGAAACGGGCACCGAGCGGCGAGCGCAGCCAGCCGCCGCAGGCCCAGCTCGCAGCAGCTGGGCTTCAGCCGCCGCCGGCCCAGCCCCAGGTCGTTCCAGCACGTTTTCGCTGGAGCCGTTGCTGCTCCCGGATGCTGCGCTGTCTTACAGCTGGCCAGTCAGTGCGCCGCTCTCCGCCGCCTCGCCTCCGGCAACCAAGCTTCTACCAGTCAGGGGTTCAGTAGTTCATGTATTTGCGAATCATTCCATATAAATGGCTTAATGTTCGATTCGAGTGAAAGGGATACAAGTTGGGCGATACAAACGAAAAACACGACAGACAATTTAAAACACGCATCGCACACACACAAGAAATCGTGGTAACTATGTTAATAAAACATACGAATTCAAGCTTTCACACACCGTCGTTACAATTTTCGAGTTGGGATTTTAGCACGGCGAGGCTCCGGGAGGCCATAACGGCCGGCGTCAGGTGGTTCCAAGACGAGGCCGCCCTATAGGAAAAAGCCCTTCGCGACATGGATAGCCGGAAAGCGGGCAGCTCTAGAGCACCAGCCACCGCAGCCCGCGTGAGGCGCTCACTCACAGCGGTGCGAGGGATGAATAGCGATCGGACCGCTGCCGGGGCGCGGGGATCGTTTAAGGCTCTGTAGACGCCGATACAGTCGCGGCGCGCAACGAGGTCGCGTATACCACGCCAGCCTAGCGACTCCACGATCGGTGAGATATGATCACGACCCCGCGCACCCGAGACGATCCTTGCCGCGAAATTTATCACCTTTTGTACCCGGCTGAGGTGGCAGTCAGCGGCCCCGCCCCAGACGGAGAGGCAGTACAATATGTGGGGGAACACGTGTGTCTGGATTAGGAGTTGGCGGGTCTCGGGTGTGAGGTGGTGACGAATTTTATACAGACAGAACAGGATGGAGTTGCACTTTTTGACTAAATTGGAAATGTGCTCCTCCCAGGACAAGTTACGATCCATGGTGACCCCCAGCATCTTCACGGACGGTAAGGGATTGAGTGTGTGGTTTGAGATGTTGAGCTGAAAGGATGGAGTCTTTTTAAGGGCTTGAGGAGTACCGACAAGGAGGAGGGTGGTCTACGTGGGGTTCATCTTTAAGGAGTTGGCAGTGAAGTAGGATTGAACCGCAATGATGGTATCCTCCTGGCGGGATTTTAGTAGGGATAGGTGTGCTGGGAGGGCGGAGTCGAGGAGCTGGGTGTCGTCTGCGTAGGACACCAGACGCCCGTGAGGAAGGTACGATGCAAGGTCGTTCGTGAAGATGCTGAAGAGGAGTGGGCCCACGAGGGACCCCTGAGGGACGCCGTGGGATAAAGGAAGGGATAGTGATCCGCCTCTCACCACCTGCAGCCGACCATCGAGGTAACTCCGGAACCATCGGGGATCGATGCCGTACCACTGTAGCTTGGTCAGGAGGACACCGTGGTCAACGCTGTCAAAGGCTCTACTAAGGTCGACGGAGGTGACGGCGACGACATGTCCCGCGTCGATCCGGCGCGTCATCCATTCCACAGCGTCGACCACGGCATCCTCCGTCGAGTGGCACGGCCTGTACGCGTAATTGTGAAGGCGCCAACAGGCTGTGGGAAACGAGATGCGCCGACAACTGCGTACATACAACCTTCTCGCATAATTTTGACAACACTGGATGTGTGGATTTCCAAAATCGTTGGGGGTGCTCAAGAGCGGATGTAAGGAGGCATCGTGTCATTCCCCCAAACGACTAAAATCGACCGAAAATTGGCGTCTTTTCTGATTTTAAGAAATCTAAACAACTTTTACAAAGTCAAGTTTGTTTTAAACATAGTTAAATGCACAAGCGAGCTAGATCCTTTGCGGTCGTGCCACAGCCACTGGCCAGTGTTTGGCCGAGCACTTCAAAACTCACAGGACGTATACATCAAGCCATAGACACCTACGACCCTGCTATGTCGGATTTTGTTATATTGGTGACCTAAGGTCAGGTCAGTTCCGTGACCTTCCCATTATATGCCACGAGAAAATGTACAAATGTTTTCGCATCAAGAGGGTACGCATTAGATCATAATAATTATTTTAAGATTACACTATTATAGCTCATTCTTGATACCCCAAGTACAATTATTGCTCAGTGACTCTTACAAGATCGGGTGAAGTCATCTGAGGCGACCAGCACTTTTCTGCCAATAACTCTTGATAGCATACAATGAAGATAAGAACGTGAGACCGGCACCACTGTTTATGTCTCGTCGAGACGCGTCCGACATTGCGCAGCGCAACATACCTGGTTCACCACGTGACCTTAAATTAACTTGACCTGAGGTCAAATTTTGAGATTGACTTAGGTAACCTGGTCACCATGGTATGATTCGAATATCCATGACGAAACAAGCACGATGACGTTAAAATGGGCGTCGGGTGACCATAAGAGTCGGTGCGTCCCAAACCACAATCATCATCAGATGACGTTAAAATTATTGCCCTATCTTCATCAGGCGGAAATCTACCTAAATCTACCACTGAGTAAACTATAGGTTTCATTTTCCACTCATTTTCTTTCGAAAGAGGTGTAAAGTTAATGTTCCTAGGCGGACGACTATTCTACCGATCAAAGTAATCGCCAATTGCCAAAAAGTCGACTCCGACTCCGGGCCGGAGTCGGAGTCGGTACGATTTTAGCGACTCCGACTCCGACTCCAGCCGAAACTGCCGACTCCGACCGACCTCCGACTTCGCAGCCCTGCCGTGAGGTGCACCAGTCTTACTCCATCCCCATGAATAAACATCCCATCATCCTTTCCTAACGGGCCGACATGTGACGTGCAGTTTGCAGACGGTACTATATGGTGGTCAGGAGAAACAGGCTCACAGCTCATCAGATCCTCCCACATTCAATCGTCTCTCGCAGGGAGCTTCACGCTGCTACCGCTGATGGCTGTGGGTTTACGATCGTGTTGCTGCTGCCGGGATGATCGCATTGCAGAGTCGCAGCGTCGCTCAGCAGTCAGCAGCATTACCATGTCGACTCGTGTCGGTGTAAATTTTAACAATCGCCTCCAGTGGGGAACTTTGTACACTGCACAAATAAGAAACTAACGGGTGTGCCCGCATGAGAGTGACCAACAGATGTAGGTATACAAGAAGGGTGCATTAACTTCATGACCATGACCATGACGAGCCGTGCATGATCTGGTGGCAAAGGAAGCTTTGGGTGTGGTGGTATTGTTGTGAACTTGACGTTCGAAAGTCTCATGTCTGTTTTCATATGTTTGAACTTATTGTACGCTTGCTTCACTTATATGTTCTGCGTATCCTAATCGTTCATCATGCAGCACATTATACAATATTATTGTTTCTATTCTTCCTGTCTTCCACTTCACTGCATGGACATCGGAGACGAGGGGGGGACGCGTCCCCCAACATTTTCAGATGTTAACATTAGGCCTATGGGCGTTGCATGGAAGGAATCGACTTCGGAATGCCTCTGCCCCCCCCCCCCCAACTTTCGGAAAGTGGCGGCGACCTTGCACTTCAGGTCTGCAAGGTCATTTGCAAACAATTTGTGAACATAACCGTCAACAATCAACAGTAGTAACTGAAGGGATTGGGCATTTCCAATGCCGCGAACAGCCATAAACCTACCGGACGTTTTGTGTGGGCTGATGCCTCACAGGAGGCCGTTTACGTAGGCATCACATCATCAGGGTGACTCGGAGCGCGGCCGGCGCCGGCCGGGGGCCGACTAAGTACCTCTTTTTACCGCGCCGGCCCGGCCACGTCCCGCTGGGACCCGATATCGGCCTCTCAACGAGAGATTCATCACCGCTCTGGCCGACCCGCCCGGCTGGAACGGCCGACCGCCATCATGGCGGCATTGTGGGTGGAGGGGGCTAGTAAATGATCAGACTTGGCACCAAATTTTGGAAACGATTACATTCATGCCAAGATAAAGTAGTACGTACACACATATAGCTGCTATCAGGAAGGCCGGAGAGTAACCATTATAAGAAGACTATAAAGGCAGAGGCAGACAGCAGCGCGAATCCTCACTATGAATGCCTTCTGTTTGCTGTTTCGCAATCGTATTTAATGTTTCAAATATTTTGTTGGAATTTTCATTTCTAGCCCCCTTTTGTAACCTTCTTTGGACCTCGCCGCTTCGTCACTCATCTCCCGCTGCTGGGTAAACGCCGTCTGACATCTGAACAGGTGTATTTGCGTAGACAAAACAATAAATAACAATGACTCACTCAGCCGCCATGCGCGACGGTTTCCTACGAATATCTGCACAGATCAAGAACAACAGGCTAGGCGAGCGATGTCTACCCAGCCTATGTGTGGGTAAAGTGGACACTGGACACGCACCAACATATTGCAACATGGGTCTATAGACTGGACTGACGGATTTCAACACATGCACTCGCATCACTCTGCGCATTCTCCATGCACGCATATGCACACTCAAGGTCTTCCGATGTCATCACTTTATTTCATATCACTCCACACCTCTCATGACGCTGCGTCCTAGATCTGACCAGCGGACAGTCACCACACCACCCATCCCTCACTTCTACCCCCCCCCCCCCACACCCCAACCCCACCACGAACCCTTCCCAACCCCCAGCAATAAAATCCACACCCAATCACTTGCACTACCCACGATCACGCTCTCCCTCCCCACCTCACACCTCTCCCCGCGCCCCTCACAACTTCTCGAGCGACTTTGGGTTGAACATGATGTCCCTGAGTAGGCGCCACACCTGTTTGGCGGCCGTGTCCATGGCGGCCGGCGAGATGCCCTTGTGGAGGTTCAGCGCCGGCAGGAAGTAGTGCGGGCAGCGCCGGTTCTGCAGGCACGAGACCAGCTGCACCAGCAGGCCCAGGATCCGGTCGTAGATGGCCGAGTCGTCCCACTCCAGCTCCCGCGGGTGCTTCTCACACTCGTACAGCAGCAGAATCTGAAACGGAATAATAGGTCATTTCACTAATGTCCACTCATCGTTCCCGGTGATATGCTTGAGTATGTGCCAGTGTATTTTGAACATTATTGACTGTTGATTTGTTCTCATAAATATGTATGTATTTACCTCGTGGGGCATCCGCAATTGGCGTGGCTATTAAGCCCCGAGTCAAGCAAGGGAGTGAAACATGCAGGAAAAGCAAACACACACCCACACAGCCTAAAACCTAAAACCACAAGCATTCACATACGTCACGACACACACGGGTCACTGAGAGCAGTCAGGTTATAAGGTCTCAGTCTAATACACATCAACGCTCCATAATAGCCAGACCGATTCATCATTGAAATTGCAAATATTTGGAAACGCACACACATTTTTAAGAGGTGTTCTGACAGCCCAGCGAAGTTGATTTAGTCATCGGGTCTTAGAAGAAATGCAGGGAAAAGCAACGATGTTATTGTTGTTAAAGGGATTAGGGAATAGTTCACCTTTAACATGGCGGTTTGAACGGAGATAGCAGATTTGTAGAGCAGATTGAAAAACGGGTTGTGGTGAAATAATTACCTTTAGAATTACGCTAAGTAATTTCGACACAGGGCTAGTGTCGAAATTGTCGAAAAAAATTGTCGCTAGTGTCGAAGAAAAAAAACTTTTAGAAAGACTTTATTTCGTGCCCCGATCGGGGCACGAAACTTGTTTCGGGTTCTCACAACGGTTGTTTACGTTACAAGCAGCCTGCGTATATATGCCTAAAGTCCGTCGTTATTGTGTGCAATAGTTTCCGTATCCTAGCTACCATATGCATGACGTCATAATTGTCATGATTTTGTATGTCCATGAAGGAGAAAACATGCCCATTTTTCGACGGATATCCATCTATCGTCCAAACAAATGCCATATTCGTTTTTTTCAGTTCGAAATACCTCGTATAGCCAAATTTCAAGACAACTTTCAAGATGACCTATTCCCTTTAATGGATATAAGTGAATTCAACTAATTACATTTAACACTAAAACAAACATATATTCTTTGCATGGGGTTGTAAAAGAGCGGAGCTTGCAAAGGGTGTAAACAAGATGTGACAAAAGGATTCTACTGATTCAGATATATCAGTGAATTTCTTGTCTATGATGAAAATCACAAAAAAACGTCAATCTTGCAACCAACTTCAGAAACTTAATGTTTATACTTGAGTTCAAATTAGATAATTCTATATTTTGTCGACTTGTAGACTTAAAAGCTTACTAAGCTTAAATAAGAATAAAATTAAAAATCCTGTGATTAATAGCTGGCGAATCGATCTCTTAAGATTGCGATGCATTTCTTGTTTGTAAACATTATCAGGAAATAATAATTTGCTGTTAATCGTCGAATTTATTAGCACTTGATTTTTCAAGTGACACGCTGACGTACTACCATGTAATAAACTTTGCAGACATAAATACATTCCAGGTTGCAAATAGAGTTGGAAAATTGTTCGACTATGAAGCATTCATTATCATAAGCATTATCAGATCCCGTTAGAATGTGTAGATAATGTTGCGAAATTAAAGCACATCGAGTACCTACTCATCAGGAACATCTGGCAACATGAACACGAACAGGGAAGCAAAAGCATTCAGGAAGGTCGTTACCGTACTCATGGTGAAATTAGTCTGTATGTAAAATGTAACATTTTGCTGTGATGTCATTTAAAACAAAAGTCGCAGTAGCAGATGCTAAGATATGTATATGCAAAAAGTAAAATGGTAAAATAAACCTTAATCAACATCAAGTTGTTATAAATATCCAAAGCTACACACCATGTGTTGAATGGCAACAGAACTTCTGGTGAATGTCATCAGATCAGCTTTCGCGGCACACGTTTTATCTGCACAAGCGTTTTTCGACGACATATATCTTTACGGAGAATATGATTTGAGTGAATGGCTATTCACATATACTTCCCGGTGCATTCTCTGGGAATTTAGCATGATTAAATCGGAAGAATCGGATGGAAAAATTGTCTGACACTCAGCACGTGATTTTTAGAACACGACATTTTTCGTCGATATTTGCGTATGTATATTTAAACCAGTAAGACGCCGAAGATGGCGATGAACGAGCGAGCGCGAAGAAAATGTATGGTGAATTTCAACTCCATCGGGCAAGTAGTCTCTGAGATACAAAAAAAACGACTTGTGGGAAATTGGCGGCTGAGACGTCCCTAACCACACACCAAATGTGTACACAATCGTCTCAGCCGTTCCTGAGATATAGAATAGGGGTGTGCACGTGCGCACGTGCAGAGGCACCCATGACTTGTGGGAGGGCGGTGGCGGAGGGGTCCCTAACCACACACGAAATTTGAACACAATCGGCTCAGCCGTTCCTGAGATATAGAATAGGAGTGTGCACGTGCGCACGTGCAGAGGCACACCACCCATGACTTGTGGGAAGGCGGCGGCGGAGGGGTCCCTAACCACACACAAAATTTGAACACAATCGGCCCTGCCGCTGCGGAGTTTTTGCGAGAGAACACTTTTCAACACCCCTCACTCGGCACGCGCCACACGCAGTGGTAGTTACTCACAAGAGTCAGCACCGGTCTCAAACAGGTTAGGTTGGATGGGGCTACTCAGCAAATACACCCGCTTGTCAATCGGACGTGTGGTTGCCGAGATATTAGCTTCTCAAAAGCGTCGCCACGGGCCGGGCCGCTCATATTCAGATTTTTCCCATATACCACGGAAGGACGAGCGAGCGTCTCGCGCTCGCCCGTAATCAGTAAGGCGCCGTAGTTGGCGATGAACGAGCGAGCGCGAACGAAATGTATGGTGAATTTCAACTCGATCGGGCAAGTAATTTCTGAGATACCAAAAAGGGTGAGCACGTGCGCACGTGCAGAGGCACCCCACCCCTGACTTCTGGAAAGGCGGCGGCTGAAAGGTCCCTAACCACACACCAAATTATAACACAATCGGCTCAGCCGTTCCTGATATGTAAACTAGGGGTGTGCACGTGCGCACGTGCAGAGGCACCCCACCCCTGACTTGTGGGAAACTGGCGGCTGAGGGGTCCCTAACCATACACCAAATTTGGACATAATCTGCCTAGCCGTTGCGGAGTTTTTGCGAGAAAACACTTTTCAACACCCATCACGCGGCACGCGCCACGCGCAGTGGTAGTTACCCATATGAGTCGGCACTGGTCTCAAACAGGGTAGGTTAGATAGGGATGTTCAGCAAAGAAGTCCGCTTGTCAATCGGACGAGCGGTTGAAGAGACATGAGCTTCTCAAAAGCGTCGCCACGGGCCGTGCCGGGTTGGTCCGGGTTGGGCCGCTCATATTCAGATTTTTTCCATACACCTTTCGCTCGCAATACATTTTACTCACAGTTTTACATGTTTAAATGACATTTAAACACTAGTAAGATAATTTATGCACTCGTGCATAAATAATCTTACGCGTGCTTAAATACCATTTAAACGTGCAAAACTGTGAATAAATATATAATTGTTTGCTAGTTATGACGCCTATTCGAACCAGGAGTTGCCGCCAGCGTGGAGACAAGGGTGTTTATTTTCGCACGGCGATTACCGAGTCGTGGTCAGCCCAGCCCCTGTTGCAGATAGGTTTGGCGCAAAGCCGTTCCTCGCTGCGCCTCCATATCGCGGGCTGTCGCAGCGGTGATAGGACGACTCGGTGGTGACTCATACATGGCAGAGGTTTCATAGATGTAGAGCCGTCGACACAACTCGACACATTTCCGATTATGGAAGAACCAGTACAATTAACTAACACTTCATCCAAGTTTTCTCTTTAATTATTAACTGACAGCTGAGAATCGAAAGAAACTGATGTTTTTCTTCAGATACTCTCCCTCAACCTTAGTTTCTGAATTTCAAGACGATATCTTCCGTATTTTCCTCTAGACGTTCGCTTCACAAGTTATATATCCTCACAATATCCGATATGCCCGCCTGCCAATGCACACAACCCCCTGGGGCGTCATTTCATCAGTGGCGCTGTTATCCGCCGTCTGTAAATAAGCACTGCTGAGCATCGTCCGCAGATGAGCTGGTACGTTGATTGTTTCAGTCCATAGTTCTGTTTACGATCGCAGCAGTGGTCACGCTCAGCTGAGGCCGGGTGGTCCTGATCCACCCTTCCTCCACCTATCCCAGCCACCCTGCCGCAGTCACTCGGCTGAGGCGGGGCTGGTGAGCCCTACAGTGGTGGATCTATGGTTGGGTAAAATGGGCAATTGCCCTCCCCCAAACGAAAAATCGGTAGGGAAATGTATGTTTTTGCCCCTCCCAGAAATCACGACTTGAAATATAATTACCCCCCCTGCTCAACAACTTGTTTGTCGCTAATGCTACCCCCCCCCCCCTGCTCAACAACTTTTCGCTGACGGCGCATGTGGAGGTATGGCCCCGTCTTGAGGGCTTGACTCCATTGACAGACTTGTGACGACCTTTGCGGAACGAAATGTGTGCCCCCCAAACTCGAAACCTAGATCCGCCACTGTGCTCCACGAAAGAGCGATCGGTGTGAAAGATTCAAATGTTTCCTAGCTCTGCCCTGGTTCCCATGAGGATGCTCATTAAAATTTGCAAGCATTATACGCCCGTTGTTACCAGCTGATAGAAATAATAACTTAATATAAACGACTAATATAAACGACTAATATACACGAAGGTAAAACAATGGACACTTCCTCAGTAAAATGTCTCGCAAACCGTTTTGATCACCATCGTACAATATTATGTATGTAATGCAAAGGGAAATTGGAACTTGCCTCCAACATTTTTTTATTTATCTTCAGCCGCACTGAATTAAGAGCATGCTGTGAAGTTCATGGATCAGATAAGAAGAGCGCACCTGTCCACTAAACAAAGGGATGGCGACAGCTGCGCACTGTCCTGGGGGACAAGAAAAAGAGGGCTGTCAGGGTTATTTGTGGTAGAGGGGGGATTATCGCAATGGATCTTAACACAATTTATACCCGCATAATCGGCGTCTGAGTGTTGAACAATTAAGATTGTATCACATAGTGTGATAATTATGAACATGATTACAGTGAATACACATTAGCTGAATGTTTTAACTCGCACGAACTGCTTTTATAATAAGGTGCTTTATTTTTACCAAAACGTAATACGTCTTTATAACAAGTTTATTTTATTCACATTTAGATATGTTCATTATCCGTAGTATACGTTTTAGATAGGTCATTCAAAAATGTTCCTTTAAGTATGTGGTAGCCGCGGAAAGTCGCATGCACCAGGGGCTATTTCAACAAAGGGAACACAAGAGAGAAAACAACGAAGGAACAACGTCCAGGGAAGTTTTTCGTAGTATACACTTTTTGAGAGAGAACAAATTGTAGACTAGAAAAGGTGTTTTTTTCTTCTTTCAATTGTCTCCATTCGGCATTCTGTGCATCGCCATTGTGCCATTACCAGAGTTTAGCAGTATGATTATGTTTATTATTTTCTTCTTTCGGTTGTCATGCACGATAGGCTAGAATGAGTAAAAGAAAGGAGAAGGGTGTGAGAAAAAGGTGAACATGATTAACAAGCATACACACAAGATGGAAGCTCGACATGCGCTACAACTGCAAAGGGCATACGGTTATCTCATCTTATGATCTAAGGGGATACGGTTGCCACTTCTTATCATCTGCGGGACGCGACAGCTCACAGTCTCTCCGTGGATGATGCTTTCCAACGTCACAACTTCTTAATTTCAATTGGAATTCAATCTACGACGTGAAGTGTGCTAGATTGTATGTTTATACTGTTTATGATATCCGACATAAGCTACGACAGGTCTCGCTATCTCAAGAAGTGTGAATGTTACTTTCCATACTTGGAGTGCAATCCCTACGTTATCTACGACATAAAGTGCGGGTGTCAACATTATTTCAGGCGTGGTGTGCGAGGATTCACGTGATGTCCTTCATGTTCGTGTCCTTCACGGAGTGCGCTTTATCCGGTCGTGGCGTCAGTTATGTCTGACATGAATAGTCTACGCCATATTTTACACGACATTCGAGAATTTGTGTATCTTTGCACGCGATGCGCCCGTTATCTCAACTCAACGCTTCGGGTGTTATATTCCACTTCATATTAACACGTTAACCGCTAAAGACCACTGTTGGGTGTAAGCTGTGGCTGTCTCACGCTTTCCCCGCACTTAGGTGCGTTAGTCTAACGCTTTCCCAGCACGCGAGGTGCGTTAGTCTGACGTGTATGTATGCACCTCTGGCCGCTGATGGCGGTGCTGTCTGAGAGGCCAGTCGTGCCTAGCGTGCCATGGTGTACGACTGAGACTTGTATGAGGCCAGTCGTGCCTAGCGTGCCACGGTGTACGACTGAGGCTGGTGTGAGGCCAGTCGTGCCTAGCGTGCCACGGTGTACGACTTAGGCTGGTGTGAGGCCAGTCGTGCCTAGCGTGCCACGGTGTACGACTGAGGCTGGTGTGAGGCCAGTCGTGCCTAGCGTGCCACGGTGTACGACTGAGGCTGGTGTGAGGCCAGTCGTGCCTAGCGTGCCACGGTGTACGACTGAGGCTGGTGTGAGGCCAGTCGTGCCTAGCGTGCCACGGTGTACGACTGAGGCTGGTGTGAGGCCAGTCGTGCCTAGCGTGCCACGGTGTACGACTGAGGCTGGTGTGAGGCCAGTCGTGCCTAGCGTGCCACGGTGTACGACTGAGACTGGTGTGAGGCCAGTCGTGCCTAGCGTGCCACGGTGTACGACTGAGGCTGGTGTGAGGCCAGTCGTGCCTAGCGTGCCACGGTGTACGACTGAGGCTGGTGTGAGGCCAGTCGTGCCTAGCGTGCCACGGTGTACGACTGAGGCTGGTGTGAGGCCAGTCGTGCCTAGCGTGCCACGGTGTACGACTGAGGCTGGTGTGAGGCCAGTCGTGCCTAGCGTGCCACGGTGTACGACTGAGGCTGGTGTGAGGCCAGTCGTGCCTAGCGTGCCACGGTGTACGACTGAGGCTGGTGTGAGGCCAGTCATGCCTAGCGTGCCACGGTGTACGACTGAGACTGGTGTGAGGCCAGTCGTGCCTAGCGTGCCACGGAGTACGACTGAGGCTGGTGTGAGGCCAGTCGTGCCTAGCGTGCCACGGTGTACGACTGAGACTGGTGTGAGGCCAGTCGTGCCTAGCGTGCCACGGAGTACGACTGAGGCTGGTGTGAGGCCAGTCGTGCCTAGCGTGCCACGGTGTACGACTGAGGCTGGTGTGAGGCCAGTCGTGCCTAGCGTGCCACGGTGTACGACTGAGGCTGGTGTGAGGCCAGTCGTGCCTAGCGTGCCACGGAGTACGACTGAGGTGGTGTGAGGCCAGTCGTGCCTAGCGTGCCACGGTGTACGACTGAGGCTGGTGTGAGGCCAGTCGTGCCTAGCGTGCCACGGAGTACGACTGAGGCTGGTGTGAGGCCAGTCGTGCCTAGCGTGCCACGGTGTACGACTGAGGCTGGTGTGAGGCCAGTCGTGCCTAGCGTGCCACGGTGTACGACTGAGACTGGTGTGAGGCCAGTCGTGCCTAGCGTGCCACGGTGTACGACTGAGGCTGGTGTGAGGCCAGTCGTGCCTAGCGTGCCACGGAGTACGACTGAGGCTGGTGTGAGGCCAGTCGTGCCTAGCGTGCCACGGTGTACGACTGAGGCTGGTGTGAGGCCAGTCGTGCCTAGCGTGCCACGGTGTACGACTGAGGCTGGTGTGAGGCCAGTCGTGCCTAGCGTGCCACGGTGTACGACTGAGGCTGGTGTGAGGCCAGTCGTGCCTAGCGTGCCACGGTGTACGACTGAGGCTGGTGTGAGGCCAGTCGTGCCTAGCGTGCCACGGTGTACGACTGAGGCTGGTGTGAGGCCAGTCGTGCCTAGCGTGCCACGGTGTACGACTGAGGCTGGTGTGAGGCCAGTCGTGCCTAGCGTGCCACGGTGTACGACTGAGGCTGGTGTGAGGCCAGTCGTGCCTAGCGTGCCACGGAGTACGACTGAGGCTGGTGTGAGGCCAGTCGTGCCTAGCGTGCCACGGTGTACGACTGAGGCTGGTGTGAGGCCAGTCGTGCCTAGCGTGCCACGGAGTACGACTGAGGCTGGTGTGAGGCCAGTCGTGCCTAGCGTGCCACGGTGTACGACTGAGGCTGGTGTGAGGCCAGTCGTGCCTAGCGTGCCACGGTGTACGACTGAGGCTGGTGTGAGGCCAGTCGTGCCTAGCGTGCCACGGTGTACGACTGAGACTGGTGTGAGGCCAGTCGTGCCTAGCGTGCCACGGTGTACGACTGAGGCTGGTGTGAGGCCAGTCGTGCCTAGCGTGCCACGGTGTACGACTGAGGCTGGTGTGAGGCCAGTCGTGCCCAGCGTGCCACGGTGTACGACTGAGGCTGGTGTGAGGCCAGTCGTGCCTAGCATGCCACGGTGTACGACTGAGGCTGGTGTGAGGCCAGTCGTGCCTAGCGTGCCACGGTGTACGACTGAGACTGGTGTGAGGCCAGTCGTGCCTAGCGTGCCACGGTGTACGACTGAGGCTGGTGTGAGGCCAGTCGTGCCTAGCGTGCCACGGTGTACGACTGAGACTGGTGTGAGGCCAGTCGTGCCTAGCGTGCCACGGTGTACGACTGAGGCTGGTGTGAGGCCAGTCGTGCCTAGCGTGCCACGGTGTACGACTGAGGCTGGTGTGAGGCCAGTCGTGCCTAGCGTGCCACGGTGTACGACTGAGACTGGTGTGAGGCCAGTCGTGCCTAGCGTGCCACGGTGTACGACTGAGACTGGTGTGAGGCCAGTCGTGCCTAGCGTGCCACGGTGTACGACTGAGGCTGGTGTGAGGCCAGTCGTGCCTAGCGTGCCACGGTGTACGACTGAGGCTGGTGTGAGGCCAGTCGTGCCTAGCGTGCCACGGTGTACGACTGAGACTGGTGTGAGGCCAGTCGTGCCTAGCGTGCCACGGTGTACGACTGAGGCTGGTGTGAGGCCAGTCGTGCCTAGCGTGCCACGGTGTACGACTGAGGCTGGTGTGAGGCCAGTCGTGCCTAGCGTGCCACGGTGTACGACTGAGGCTGGTGTGAGGCCAGTCGTGCCTAGCGTGCCACGGTGTACGACTGAGGCTGGTGTGAGGCCAGTCGTGCCTAGCGTGCCACGGTGTACGACTGAGGCTGGTGTGAGGCCAGTCGTGCCTAGCGTGCCACGGAGTACGACTGAGGCTGGTGTGAGGCCAGTCGTGCCTAGCGTGCCACGGTGTACGACTGAGGCTGGTGTGAGGCCAGTCGTGCCTAGCGTGCCACGGTGTACGACTGAGACTGGTGTGAGGCCAGTCGTGCCTAGCGTGCCACGGTGTACGACTGAGGCTGGTGTGAGGCCAGTCGTGCCTGGCGTGCCACGGTGTACGACTGAGACTGGTGTGAGGCCAGTCGTGCCTAGCGTGCCACGGTGTACGACTGAGACTGGTGTGAGGCCAGTCGTGCCTAGCGTGCCACGGTGTACGACTGAGGCTGGTGTGAGGCCAGTCGTGCCTAGCGTGCCACGGAGTACGACTGAGGCTGGTGTGAGGCCAGTCGTGCCTAGCGTGCCACGGAGTACGACTGAGGCTGGTGTGACCGGGTATAACCTGTTCCAGGTCTGAAGAATGCTGTAACCTTTCCAACGCTAGAAGAATGTGGCGCTAAACGGACGGGCTTGTAAGGTGAGAGATAAACTGAGAACCGGGCTCTTGTGGCTGCACAATTGTGATGTCAGCATTGCCAGGGGATGAGCACGATGTTTTTTTATAGCCGAAACTTTAAAAAAGGGGCGTGGCATGGTCCTGAAGAATATGCATGGCAGTTTCCGAGACACCATACCTAAGCGTTCTGCAGATCAGGACATATGCCTGCAGGCGGCAAGCTGGCGCAGTGCGCAGGGGTGGGGTCACTGCATCCCGTACAAGTGACCGAGGTTCGATTCCCCGACGGGTGCCCTGAATGAGATGTGGTCTGGCCTGACCTGACCTGACCTGACCTGACCTGACCTGACCTGACCCGACCTGACCTGACCTGACCTGACCTGACCTGACCTGACCTGACCTGACCTGACCTGACCTGACCTGACCGCCTGGTCACCATCACACCTGGGAACGGGGTGAGCGTTTCAGACGGCACATTGCCGTAGCAGTGGTGCTGTCGTAAAACCCCAGCAACGAACAAACAAACAGCCGACATGTTAAGAATATTCATGTGGCAAATGTAAAGCGAGTGAATGGAAGGCCTTAGATTTATCTAAGAATTCATGTTTTGGTTTTCCTTCTTCATTCGTTCAGCTATGCTGTTGTGTATCTGAAAAGAATCCTGGCGATACATTAGTCACCTTCTCCGTCTGGATGTATGCGGCTTCAACTAACCATCGTTGTATTTTCGTTAAGTTGGTGTGCAATGCTTGGGCTTCGCTCCATTTAGGTATAGGTGTCCGTCTTGATCGGCATGAAGCACAATGGCTTCGTTGTCCTGTGATTGCGTGAGTCGTTTCTATGTTCTTGAGCGCGTGTTCTTAGTCCCTTCCATGTTTCACCGTAATGTGACTTATCGCATTTGCCACATGCAATTTTGTATACAATGCTATCTGGGTTTTGTTTTGGGGGTTTCTTCTTCCGTACTACTTGTCCTATCCTATTTCCCGAGGTTGGGACAATATTAATCTCTGGCGCCATCAGCTTTATAATGTTGTCTGCTTGTGGGCTGTTAGGCACGACCAATATTGTTTGTTTCTCTGATTGTTTCTGTCTGTCTGCCCTGTCTTTTATTTTCTGCACCTTCTTTCAAGACTATCATCAGAGTTTCTGGGAATCTTAGCTTTGTGAAAGCCTTATTAATAAAGTATATTTCGTCATGCAGGAACTCAGGTGAGCATATGCGGTAAGCCCTCAAAAATAATCCAATCACTATTCCTGTCTTGGTTCTCTGACTGTGCGATGAGAAATAATGCACAAAATCGTCCTTGGGTAGGTTTACGGTAGACAGAAAATATTAGATCATGCTCGGATCTCCTAATGACCACATCACACAGGAGTTTAGCCTCCTTCTCCTCAAACGTGAACTAAATGGCTGGTTCTACATAGTTCAGTCGCCGTAACAGGTCATCTATGTCAGTCTCGTTAGGAATAAAGGCTATCATGTCGTCTACGTATCTATACATAGTGGCATTATCACCTAGAATTGGTAAGTAATGTTCCTTTTCCAGCAGTTTCATGTACAGATTGGCCAGAACTTCACTCAACGGTGAGCCCATTGCTAATCCATTGATTTGTGTGTACTCTTCCCCCTGAAATACAAAGCTACCAAACTTAACGCTTAGTCCAACCAGCTTAATGTAAAAAAAAAAATTGGAACAGGAAGTTCGATATCCCCACCAAATCCAGTACCTCCTTTAAGGTTCGCATAGCTCCATCAACAGAGACGTTGGTAAATAAAGACTTAACATCGAAGCTAACCCTTTTCTTACCAGTGTGGTTTACGTTCCTGAGTTTTTCCAAAAGATCTGCCTAATTCTTCAAGTGTGTCGGACTCATTCTTCCTAAACATTGAGTGAGAGACTTAGCCAGATGCTTTGACTAAGTCTCTTGTGAAAAGAAGGAAAACCAAAGATATACTGAACCTTAAGAAAAAAACGCTATCGATCGATTGAAAGTATATGATATTCTTCATGATGTTTCTGTACAACTGTGTAATAATTTTGGATAATTTTCTTGATGTATTATGCCGCCGAAATCATATCTATCCTGTATTTTGCCCATTGACTAAGCAATAAACGCGAAACGTCGGTTAATTATTCGTTTTTTATCTTAAATAAGTTTCAAACCATGAATTCTTAGATAAAAACAAGACATGTGCTTAAATTCCAGTCGATACCGATGGGGCTCTGCAGACGGCGCCCACCCGTCCCTCTTCCTGGGAAAGCGTGCGCGGCTTGCGACGCCCGCTGTGGATGCATTCGGTCGGCGTGGCCTCCAATTAATCGACGAGCTGCGGGTACGTTCGGCACGTCCGGAGCGTCGATATCGTATGTAGGGAATGTGAACGACGCGGCGGCTGTGGCGTGTCGCACCGCCTGGGCTGTCTCGACTCCGACAGTCACACCGTCCAAAGTGTCTGACCCCGACAGTCACACCGTCCAAAGTGTCTGAACCCGACAGTCACACCGTCCAAAGTGTCTGACCCCGACAGTCACACCGTCCAAAATGTCTGACCCCGACAGTCACACCGTCCAAAGTGTCTGACTCCGACAGTCACACCGTCCAAAATGTCTGACCCCAAGTCACACCGTCCAAAATGTCTGACCCCGACAGTCACACCGTCCAAAGTGTCTGACTCCGACAGTGCATGAGTAAGTCCATGAGTAAGTTATACAACCTATAAGTTACTGGACTAAATCATGAACCCAAAAATAACGCTTATTTCAATGTGGATGCTATGAATATGCAAGCAGAACAGAAATATGATCGACGTAAGAGACTATGTCAATCACTATGAAGAACATTGTGTGGATACTGGATATATCATGCATCGTAAGAGTTGATACAGGCAACGCACTCTGCTCACTACCAGGAATAACTAGGGCGTCCACTTCCAAATGTTTGGGCATTGTATGATGCTTATGGTTATGGCAAAGCTTGTTATGATACCGCTCCGGAAATGTTGCCAGACTTCCGATGTTTTGTAAATATTTGGGTAAGGCTACAGGACAGGTCAGATAGGCGATAGTCAACAGGAACCTTTAGTTGAGACGCCATAACAAACAAGTATCTAGCTCATAGACAAGCTTTTAGGTCCACAATGAAAGACGGGTTGACCGGGTCGGCCCATGGGAGGCTACACAGACCCATCTGAGGTGGCAGGAGATGATGGGGTGGCCGGTTAGATCCCGGGAAGGTCCAGGAGAGGCTCCACAGACCCATCTGAGGTGGCAGGAGATGATGGGGTGGCCGGTTAGATCCCGGGAAGGTCCAGGAGAGGCTACACAGACCCATCTGAGGTGGCACGAGATGATGGGGTGGCCGGTTAGATCCCGGGAAGATCCAGGAGAGGCTACACAGACCTATCTTGAGATGGTACGAGGTGACGGGATTTCCGGGAGGCAGGCACGTAGCCAGGATTTTTCTCAGGGGGGGGGGGCACGTCGGTGGTAGAAAAATTTCGCTCCTCAGGCATATGCTGCTGCCCAGGGGGGGGGGGGGGGAGGGGTCGGGTCGTCAGAAAATCTCATTTTATCTAGTGTAAATTTGCTTTGCTCAGGGGGGGGGGCTGGGGCTGGCCCCCGTAGCCTCCTTGGCTACGTCCCTGCCGGGAGGTCCAGAAGAGGTTTCACATTACACATACCTACCTTGAGGTGGTACGAGGTGACGGGATTGCCGGGAGGTCCAGAAGAGGTTTCACATTACACATACCTACCTTGAGGTGATACGAGGTGACGGGGTAGCCGGGAGGTCCAGAAGAGGTTTCACATTACACAGACATACCTTGAGATGGTACGAGGTGACGGGATTGCCGGGAGGTTCAGCGGAGGGTTGACGTTACACAGACCTACCTTGAGGTGGTAAGAGGTGACTGGGTTGCCGGGAGGTCCAGAGGAGGGTTGACGTTACACAGACCTACCTTGATGTGGTACGAGGTGACTGGGTTGCCGGGCAGGTCCAGCGGAGGGTTGACGTTACACAGACCTACCTTGAGGTGGTAAGAGGTGACTGGGTTGCCGGGAGGTCCAGAGGAGGGTTGACGTTACACAGACCTACCTTGAGGTGGTACGAGGTGACTGGGTTGCCGGGAGGTCCAGCGGAGGGTTGACGTTACACAGACCTACCTTGAGGTGGTAAGAGGTGACGGGGTTGCCGGGCAGGTCCAGCGGAGGGTTGACGTTACACAGACCTACCTTGAGGTGGTACGAGGTGACTGGGTTGCCGGGAGGTCCAGCGGAGGGTTGACGTTACACAGACCTATCTTGAGGTGGTAAGAGGTGACGGGGTTGCCGGGAGGTCCAGCGGAGGGTTGACGTTACACAGACCTACCTTGAGGTGGTACGAGGTGACGGGGTTGCCGGGCAGGTCCAGGTGCCGGTCGCGCAGCGTCTTCAGTATGGAGAGCACCCGCCGTCGGCAGCCGCCGTACAGCAGTCGGTTCTCGGCCTCACTGAACGTCAGCACCCAGGCGTCGCCCTCCATCGAGTTCTGCTTGCTCTGGATCGCCTGGCTCTCCTTGCTGAGCAGGTCGAAACCCTCGGCCTTCACCTCGGCCACCAGGCTGGGGTTTGGCCAGCCGATGCCGGGCACCGGCCAGTGAGCTGCCGAGCGGGGCCACACACCGGCACAGCGGAACGACGGTGTCACCTGCACCACGTACCGGTCCCGGATTCGCAGCTTCACCTCTGTGGTGTCGCTGATCATCTTGACGCAGTCGCGGTAGTTTGACTTGTCGCAGGCCTGCGCGCACAGCGTCTGCAGCTTGGCGCGCATCTTCCTGGCGGAGAGGTAGCCGGAGGCGGTGATGAACTCGATCCAGAGCGACATGCTGCGCTTGCGGCCGTCGCTGAGCTTCAGGACCGAACATCCCGGGATCGTGCCGTCGTCGACGAAGTTGAACTCACCCATCTGGTTGAGATAGAGCACGACCTCGAACTCGGTCGGCGACAGCACCTCTAGTCCCTCGAAGCGTCCGTTGCACTCGGTGAGGGAGGAGATGACGCGCGGCTCCTGCGCCTCCACCTCTTTCAGAATGTCCTGCACCACCTTACACACCTCGCGCACCGTCTTGGCTACGGCCACCTTGCGCGCCTGCACGCGCTCGGCGTAGTACTTGTTGAACTGGTACATGGCCTGCGACTGGGTGGAGAGCACCTCGGACGAGAGGTGGCCCAGCCCGTCGGTCGGCATCTTGGCCAGGTCGAGCATCCGTGCCGGCGAGAGGAGAGCGTTGGAGCC